>NDGN011393543.1:0-24172 GCA_002564285.1 Tympanoctomys barrerae
TGACCAGATAGGATTCATTCCAGGGATGCAAGGATGGTTCAATATTTGAAAATCTATAAATGTGATACATTATATCAATAGAGCAATAACTAAAAACCACATGATCATCTCAGTTGATGCAGAAAAGGCTTTTAACAAAGTTTGTTATTAATTAATTATGTATTACATAGAATTTCTAAAAAGGATATAATATTACGAGAGAGAGAGAGAGAGAGAGAGAGAGAGAGAGAGAGAGAGAGAGAATAACGATTTAGGAACTACCAAGGCTAAAAATCCCAACATCTGCAGCCACAGCAAGCTGGAGACCCAGACAGTGAATGTTGTAGCCTTGGCCTAAATCAGAAGGCCTGAGACTCAGAAGAGTAATAATATAGATCAAGTTAGCTAATAGGACCTGGATGATAGAGAGCTGATAAATTTAAATCTGAAAGCAGGAGAAGACCAACATCCCAACTCAATGATAGTAAGGCAGAGAACAAGTATGTTCTCCCTTAATTAACCTTCTGATTCTAGGCAGGCCTTCAGTAATTGGATGAGGCCCATCTGCTCCAGGGAGGGCCACATGCTTTCGTGAACCACAGGCCCAAGTGGAATTTCATCCAAAATCACCCACACAGACAATCCCAAAACAATGTTTAACTCATTATCTGGGCATGGCCCAGCCTAGTAGACACAAAATTAACCATCATAACAATGTGCTATAATTTTATTGCTTTCAATGGAATCCTTAATAGTGAAAAGGGAAGTTAAATTATCAGCCTAAATTCTAGCAAATGTTAATATGTGTAAGCCTCTGTCTTCAACTTTGGTATGATTCTCCACTATAAATACATGGCTTCTAGTGATTACAGCATTACTTTATAAAATAAATAATTATATTTGATAAAGTGACTATCAAGATGTATTTCATCATTACAAAGGGGGAATAAAACTTCCCACTTCTTACATAAGTAAACTTTACTCTCACCATGGGAATCAAGTCTATTTTATTTTGAGAATCCTAACTGCTTAGAGGCTAGGTAAAAGCTAGTGTGGTTTCTTTGGTCTTTAGAAATACATTTTCTTTCAGATAACATGGATGCAAATTTTCTTTTTCTTCACTGCTTGCTGGCATGACTAGTGCCGTGGCGCAGCACATTCCATGCTATGGAAGCCCACACGAGCAACGCAGACTCTTCCAGGCCAAACAGCGCCGTGGCACAGAGAGCCGAGCAGCCCACCGCAATGACCCCAGCATGCCACCATAGAGAAACCACAGCACAGGTGGCAAGAGAACACAGCACAGGGGGTGACAGAAACCAGGCCACCAGCAAGTTTCTCAGTAAATGCAAGTCTGGTGATTCATTTAATTATAATAAAAAAATATTTCTTGAATACCTGAAAACATGTTGTTCATTAGCTATTATATATTTTTATATCCAATTCACCCTACAATCCTGAAACATAACATTCCTTCATATCAAAGCCACACACTAGGCCGGGGAGATGGCTCAGTGGAATAAGCGCTTCCCTGGCAGGCGCAAGGGCCTGAGTTCAATCCCTGGTTCTGAAAAAAAAAAAAAAAAAAAAAGCCAGACACTAACGCCCATAGAAAGGGTGAGAACTTAGTGTGTACAGGACTCTGATGATTTGTCTTTCCTATTTAGATTCGTTCCCACACCCAACTCAAAGACAGTAAGGAGGACTGGCACTCATGATTTTGAAGTTGCCGCTCTGTTCTTCCAAGTGTATTCCTTCTTAGTCGTTTAATTCTGCTTCTAGACAAATAATTGAAATTTAAGGTGTAATGAGGTAACCATCTTGTTTTCTCTCCATTTCTGTTCCTCCATACACATGTATAGACACACATGCAGGATTTCACATTTTAATATGATTATATTCTATAAGAACCATCACAAAAATCAGCAAATACTGAATTATTGCTCATAGGAGAAATATGAGGTTAGATTCTTGTGAACCTTTATTCACACAGCATTTTTATCAATTGATCAGAACATAACTTTGTTTTTCATGTTTCCCTAAATACATTTTATTTAGCATATAGGCTCAATTTACTGACACTGAACTCACAGAAAGCTGCACTGTAGCACTTGGCTAAATGAAGTTCACCTAGCACAAGTATTTTCTCTGCAAGTTACTTCATATTTTGGGGGAAACACAACAGCACTCAACACAGTGTCTGGGTGTTTAAACAGCAAAATCAACAACAAAACAATAAAAATGCAGAAATCATAACACAAATATACCATGAGTGGAATACTTGTTTAGCATAAGAGCTGAACAGGACTCGGGTGGCTTCCACTGTGTGTATCACACAGCTCAATGTTCCAATCGCTTTGTACCTGTGTCTGTGTCCTGCCCACCAAGGCCAAAAAACACCACCGCTATTGATGTTTAGATTCAAAATAAATTTCAGTGAGTAAGCAATTTCAAAACTAAGCAGAACCCATAAGTAATGAGGACCCAGAGCAGACCTCTCATCTCTTACCTCTGACTTGGTGCCCCACTCCTTCCCATATTCTCATCTTCTATCTCTTCTAGAATTAAATAAGCGAAAGCTAACAATTTTCCATTTCACCTTGTCCATGCAATCCATATTTAGATTATTTTCTTCTGTTTTCCAAAATCTTCAGCTTCAGTTACACAGTCACTTCCACACACAGCATCCTTGCTTCCCAATTGATGCAGCACTCCTCTATGTTGTTGACAATGCTATGGCTGATTATAAAGTATAATTGTTTTATATGATGTGGTTCATGCTTGACAAATGGTTTCTAAAATATTCCTGATAATTCAATAGAGAATCAAAGATTGGTCCAGGAATTCTTACTTTTTCCTTTCTTTCCTTGACCTGTACATCACCTCATATTGTACGGCGGCACAAATGCCTATATTCTTGATTTTTTTAAAGCTTCAAATTACTCGCATTTAATTTAGCAATCTGTTCTTCATTGAAGACTAGGTGAATGTACAAAGGCAATTACACCAGTTTCCTGTGACTTTGAAGGATATATATAGTTGGGTTAATTAAGTAGAAGAGGAGAATGTGGATTGCTGGTGATTTTCCAGTGGGGGGAAAAACAATTGTAGTCGTCTGTGCAGCATTAATTGCTACATCGGGTAAGAGATTAATATTTTTAACATTTTAAGTAGTTTTGCATAAATGTTAGCAATAAGCAAGCCATTTTATGTCTTATTGCTTTGCATTTTTAATAATATTGGAATGTTAGCGTTCCCATAAAGGGAAGATTGCAACAAAACTGAAATAGTGTTTCAACCTTGCTAGTTATGTGCAAACTGACCCCTGTGCACCCTCTTTGGGGAACATTCCAAGACGGTGGTACTGTAAAGAAAAAAAAAGAGAAGGATGCAATTTATTTTTAATTTTCCTTACATTTGTGAATTTATTGCTAGGTAAGACTAAAACCACTGGCCAAAGACTCCAAGGAATAGATACCATGAAGACATCTTATATATTTTATTATGCTGGGTTTAGCCCTCTTTTAAAAGCAAATCATTAAGTTAATAAAAGAGCACCAAAACATAATTTGGTATGTTCACTTGTACAAAAATAGAACTAAACCAGATGCTTCACTATTATTTAAATAGGGAAAATCATCAGAAACTGTTGAGACTGTTATTTATTCACTTAAGATGATGATTGAATCCCTGGGATATATCAGCGGCTGCTGTAGAACTGGGAATATTATAGTGACCATGACAAAGAGGGCACTTCATGGATAAGTATTACAGTCCAAGGGCTGGCCAGTAGCTCAGCGGATGAAAGCAGGTGTAGGCAGGGACTGGAGTTCGATCTCCGTCGTGCCCTGAGAGCTCCACCTCCAGGGGGCGCTGAGCCTGTGACTGAGACTGGGTGTGGTGGTGCACACTATAATCCCATTGCTTGGGAGCTGAAAACAGGAGAACCGCTACAAATCTGGTATGTGTAGTGAGACCCTGTAAACTCTGTACTAAATACATTTTTTTAAAAAAAAGTTAAAACAAATGCTACAGTCCAAGGACATAAGGATGGTGTGGCAGGACACACCATGAAAAAGTACAATATTTTTGAATAATACCAGGAAGAATATAAAATGGCCTGGTTCCTCGAGGAATGCTTTAGACATTCAAGTCTAGGGAGCCTCTCTGAGAAGGTGACATTTATCAGATCATGGAGGGCCTGACATGACGTGGAGAAGAAGTAGGTCTTATTCTCAGTGCAACAGGAAGGCAGGCAAAGGACATAACCTGACATTCACAAAATAAAATTGATCTACCAGAAGAATGGACAGGGTAGAATAGCAGAAGAGTGGACACAGGATCTGGTTTTAAAATCCTATTCGTCATTCCAAGCCCAGGCAAACAATGGTAGAGATGTATACTCCTCTTCTGCTGCAACAGCATTTTATTTAAAACTGCTTCTGTGATGAGGACAATGCGGGTTTGCTCCTCCTGTGCTGACTTTCTCCTGTGGCTCAGTGCTCCCCTTCCCACAGCAGATCCTGACGTGCAGCTGGCGCTCCATTAGCCCTGGCTCAGCACACGTGACCGGAAGCAAAATGACGCTCTTCAGGTTGAGCGCAGGTTCCTAATGCCCAAGATGACGGGTAGCTAACTAAGGGCTAAAAAGCAAGAGAAACTGCCACAAATGTGGACAGAGCACCTCAATAGTTTTTGAAAGTCATCATCATCATATTATTATTATTATTATTATTATTATTATCATTTTTTCGTGGCAGCACTGGGGATTGAACTCAGACTGTTACACTTGCCAGGGAAGCACTTATTCTACTGAGCCATCTCCCCGGCCCCCAAGTCATCTTATTATTACCTGGTGCCAAATACAATCTTGAGCACAGAGAAACACCTGGAGTCTTTCACTTACATTTCTATTAAATGCTATATTGAAATGATTACTTCCTTGTTGTACATTTATTTATTTTATTTTATTTTGAAGAATAAAAACAAGTAGCAGAAACAAAGACAGATATAGGACAACATAGCAGTATGTGTGTTATATAGATTTTCAAAATGAAAATAGCCAATTAACGATGATTGTCATATTATCTATTTTTATCATCAGATCTGTTGCTCAGATTAACAGCAATAGTTATGCAAAATTGGACAAATAATTGATTATTGCTTTCAAGAAATCTTACCTTTTTCTATTTTCTTGTCTTCTTTACTACTTTTTTAAATTTTATTTTATTTTGAAGAGTAAAAACAGAAAAAAAAAAGTAACAGGGTAACATGCAACAATATATATGTTACAGATTTTCAAAACAGGAATAGCTAATGAACATGTTTGTTATATTATCTATTTTTATCATCAAATCTGTTGCTAAGATTAATAGATACCTGAGAAAAAATTGCTACAATAAAGAAATCAATTCATAACAAATGCTGGAGAGGCTGTGGGGAAAAAGAAATCCTCCACTGCTGGTGGGAATGTAGACTGGTACAACCTCTGTGGAAATCAATGTGGAGACTCCTCAAAAAACTGAGACTGTAAATCCCAGCTGTCCTCCTTTGAGTACTTTCCAAAAGAACTGAAAACATCATGCCATAGTGATATATGTGCACCCATGTTTATAGCAGCACAATTTGTTATAGTCAGATCTTGGAAACAGCCACAATGCCCATCACTTGAAGAATGGATGAAAAAGATGTGATATTTTTATATAATGGAGTACTACTCAGTCTTGAAGAAAGACAAACTCAAAGCCTTTATAGGCAAGTGGATGAAACTAGAGGCTATACTCATAAGTGAAACAAATCAGACCCACATGTGTAAATAGTGCATTGTCTCCCTACTGTAAGAACCTGAATGGAGAAATAAAACCTGAAAGGTATAATAGATATAGTAAAACAGAAAGAAACTTAACTTAAGGATTAAACTTAAGGATTAAATGAAGATGAGAGAAAGGAGAAAAGACAGGAAAAAAAGGAAGGAGAGAAAAACATGTACGTATATATGCAGGATGGCTGAGATAATTGTACTCATAATTTCTATCAATTTTTTAATAGCAGTTAATGTTTAGAATTTTTACCTTGACTAACTCTGTATGCTGATATCTGCGATCTGAACAACTACATGAAGGACAGCAATGTGTAACACAAAACCCATGGTTGACTGCATCTCATCTTGGTCTTCTACATGTGTATCATTTCTAATGTCTTATCAATTATTACACTCTTTAAAATAAATTAAAACAAAAAGTAAAAGGAAAAAAATTAAGATTTCTTGAAAGCAAGCACCAATATTCAATTATTTCTCCTTGATGTACATTTAAACAATACGGGTAACGGCTTCTTAAACTACACCAATAAATCTTGAGCTTCAACCAACATCATGAAAACAAAGAATAAGTTCTCCTTTTCTCACTATAAAAGAAAATTTTGTGCATCAGATCTATATAAGCCACTTTGTGAAAAACTTGATTTGTGCATCATAGTATTCCAGGAATCTTCATTAACAAAAAGTTAACAATCGCTTCTACTTTCTTAAGAGCATGTTTGGAGGTTCTAGCAGGGGAGTGCAGCTACTTGTACACCCTTGACTGAGGAGTGGTTCTCCTCTGTTGGGGGTGGTCATCCTCATGGACTAAGCACACAGCTTCTGGAGGGACACACATGGAGCATCGAGAGAGGAAGGGCCACCTGCATAGCGAGCCAGATCAGCCAAGGCCACCTGGCAATGAATGGGACGACACAGGTCGAAGCCCGATTGCCCTCTCATCCTACTTTCTAAATATGAATCTATTAATTCCTTGTATAAGTTGTGAAAACATCAAAAGTCCAGCTACTATAAATCATTCAGGAATTTGCTCAAAAAAGATAATTTTTCTGAAAATGTCAAACAAAAATCAAATATTATTGTTGCAATTACTGCTGAAATTTCCTTTGTTTCTGAAATCTTGGCAATTGAAATTCCTTTTCATAGAAGGGACATGCAGAGTCATAGGTTTAGTGTGACCAAGTTCTGAAGCATGACCTAATGTTTACATCCAACAGTGAAGTGGACTGACCCCTTCTTCTAAAACCTAATTAAATTGATAGTGGTGACATCTGATCATAATGCTTTCTCTAGTATAAATACTATTGAGTATCCTGCATACAGACCAAATTTCTCTAGGTTGAAATTGTAAAAGTGTGAATTTTGCATTCTTTCTTGTGTTCCTTCCTGAGCCACTAGTTACAACAAATCTGTCAGATTCTCTCAAGACTATCTTATAAAAAATCAACCCCATGCTCAGTTTATCTATTCAGTGATCCCCAGCAAACAGTCAAATGTTGCCTACTTGCAAGCTTTAGTTGTTAAAACCAAGTGTGTTTTTTGGTATAACGAGGGAGGGAAACAAAATATATGAGACATTTGATTTCTTAAAGGACAATTTAGTATTTTAACATTTCCTTTTTAATAAATTTGCTTGGAAAAACTTCAAAAGCTAAATATTACAGCCTTATTGAGCTATTCATTTCAAATTAGGGATGGTTTATAGAAACTTCTTCATACCCCCCCATTAAAATACCTTGGGCATCATCGGCATAATTTCTGTCATGAAGCTGTTCGTTGACTAGAATTGGCCTCTATTATTTTAATATCCAGCTCTTATCAGGGTTAGAAGAAGGGAGGTGGTTTTTAAAAATATTAATTAGTATTATATGTATGAAAATGAGCAATAGACTTAACAAATAGGTCACCTCCTTCCGCCTGGAGGTAAGATGAACTGATAGGGTTTCTAGGGAGTTGGAGCGCGGATGTTGTGAAGTTTTTCTATTTCTCAATACAAAATCTAAAAGGAATCAAAAAGAGAAACTTACTCATTTTTGCATTTGGGGAATACACAGCACTAGAAGGAAAATCAGATTAAGTAGGATATTTAAAGAATAATTAATTTGAGATTTATGGAATATAAAGTACTTTCAAGTTCATGATACTGTTATATGCTAATTAACACAGTCCTTGTGACCAGTGGCAACTTCAAACTTTCCATGTGGAAGAGCTTTGGAAGCTGCATTTAAATACTGAGCATTGGGTCTTTCAGGAGACTGATTTAGATAGAGCTGATTGCTAACTGAAGGTGGGCACATTCTGGTTAAAGTAATGCCCCGTGGGTTATCACCTATGTGTAGCAAGGGGAACCATCCAGTCTCTCCATAGTCTTCTCATCTGTAAAATGAGGGTAATACGACAACTCCCATCATAACTCTGTAAATGGAATAGCATTTCTAAAATGAGACATTAGGTCTACATTCTTATAAAGTTCCTCAAGTGACTGATGAGTTAGGGCAGCAAATTGGCAGAATTCCTGGGTCTAGAAGCCTACTTCATTCAGAGAATATGGGAACTGTGATATCTCGGGATTTTACTGGAAAAGTACTTGTTTCACAAGGTTGTTTGGAAGAGTGGATAGCATCCTGTAATGAAAATACAGCAAGCAACAGAATTATCTGTCACAGCAAAATACACACAGATACACAAATTTCTGCTTTATCTTCCCTTTCTTCTTTTGATTCTTTTTCTTTAATAACACAATAAGCATCTAATGTCTGCCCATTTAATCATTCTAGAAATACCACATTGCTTTGCTTCATATGATACACATTGTGAATTTCCTTTTTATATCTGTGCCATTTCTTTGTCTTTAAAAGATCTCTCTTTCTCAGGCTATCCTTTCGTTGATAAAATTTGCCAGGATCCAACCTCACACCCCCTTCTCATCTTCCTTGGTCTATTCTCCATTGTTGAGTTCTCAGTGCAGCTTCAGCTACTGTGATGTGCTGAGATTCCCCTCAATTCATGCTCCTAGCACGTGTCTTCACTCCCACAAATCTAAAATGAACTTAATATAGCCCACTCTAACCTTAATGCTTTTACATATCCTTGGGCCACTGTTTCAATTAGCACCATGTTTCATATGCTTTAGCTCAATCTGTGCCTCCTTCTCTGCCGTTCCTAGAGCTCCCCGGACTCAGATCTTTCTGCTTATTGGGCAGCACAGCAGTAGATCTAAAATTCAAACTTAAATGTGGCCCTGTTATCCTGAACTACTTCAATGGCATCAGAGCTCTTCCTCCTGATGTACAGGTCTCCACGTTAAGAAACTGTAGCTACTTCTCTAGACTCTTTTAAGTGTCAGTCAATTCATGATTCATTATATTTGAACATCTAATTTTACTCACAAACCAAACATTTGCTCCTTCTCTTCCCTTTTTGTCAAATCTCTCCTCTCCAGCATGATCATGGCCTAATTGACTTTATAAAAAATATTATTTATTTGGTACAGGGTCCTGCTACACAGCTCAGACTCGTAGTGATCCTCCTATCTCTGTCTCCCCAGTGCTGAGATTACAGGTGTGCTCCACCAGGCCAAATTTCAGTGACCACCTGAGGTCCAGAGCCAACAGGGCAAGTGGTACCAGGTATCGAATCTGGATCCTTGTGCTTGCTGGGCAGGCACTTAGATGGCAGAGTTATCTCCCCAGCTCCTGATTGACTCTTAATGAATTTTATAACTTAGAAGTCATCTACCTCAAAGAGATTTTCCTGACATCCTCAAGTGGTGAACATTTTTCTGAAATTTATCTGAATCCCTTAATAAGCTAGGAGTATCTCAGACTCAAAAGAATTCATCCTTATTATCAATAACCATAGTACAGCACAAGGCATATAAAATATATTCACTAAACACTTTTAGCTGTGTTGATAAAATTAATTCAAATAAATACTGAATGATCAGTATGCCCTTTTGATTTATAAAATGTAACTAGATTAAACACATTCCTAAAATGTCAAAAGTTTATCTACTAGGGGCCCTGTCCATTAGCTCAGTTGTTTAAGTGCCTGCTGAAGCAATGCATTCAGCTTTAGGGTTCTGTGGTTCAGTACCCAGATACTCAAGCCAATCTAGACCTGCACTGGAGAGAACCAAAAAAAAAATCCTTGGGGGACCACCTGCTCAGGCCTCCCTCCTGTCCCTCTCTTAAACAAGAGCTTTCTTTCTCTCAATAAATATGTTTTGCTTATTAAAAAAATTACTATATTGATGATCAATATTCTTAGAAACAGACAGACTGAAAAAATTACAATGATTTATGATTTACAAATAAATGTGTACACAAGTTAGAAATTATATAATTTTTTTTTTCCAGAACCGGGGATTGAACTCAGATCCTTGAGTTTGCCAGTCAAGTGCTTATCCTACTGAGCCATCTCCCCGGCCCCAGAAATTATATAATGAAATAATTGTTAAATAAAGTTCTAATATTATTCTGAGATTGTTATTTTGGATATGCCTACTAGTTAAGAAATTAGTTTCTGTGTGTCTCCTCACACCACCATCAACAATTCAGCTAGACAGTCACACTGACAGCTTTAGGCTATAGCATGTGGCCTTCAATTGCTTTTGACACTTTTATCTCATTTTATCTCAAGATATACTTATCAAATCTCTATTCTAAGTAAGTTTTTTTTTTTTCTCCAGTGTCTCACTATGCAGTTCAAACTAGTAGTGATCTTCCTGATTTCTGCCTTCCTAGTGCCAGGATTACAGGTGTGCATCACCATGCTCGGACTCCTTTGCCACCTCAGTGCACCCAGGGGTGGGGCTGGCATGGCACGAGGTGCCAGAGATCGAACCTTGACCCCTGCGCTTACCTAATCAAATCTCTATTCTGTATAAGGACCAAGGATAGCGGGATGATTAAAATATAATCCATGACCACTTCCAATATTGTACATTTAAACACAAATACCAATACCAAAAAGCACAATACCAAAAAGCACAAGACAAGTTGAACGCTATATAAGTGTTTAATGTCTCTAAGAAAATCAGAGAAAGAATTTTGAATGAGTAGGGTCAAAATGACTTTCCAGAGAAGTTAGAATGAATCCATAAGACCAAAGACTATCAAAGAAGATTTCATTTATTATTTTAATTTTGGATTACTGCACATGAAAGTACCATAGATAAAATAAACTTTAATTTTGTGTGATTAAAAGAGTTCGATTTTATTCTTTCTTTAAGGAGATGTAATTTGGGAAAGTAGCTATTGCTGGGTTTCAGTTTCATAATTTTTAAAGTGATGAATATATTAGCTACATTATTATGTTATTGTAATAAACCCAAAGGAATGTGAAGGAGATACCGGAACTGGATGTTAGGTGTTTCAGTGGCTGTTCGAACAACTCCATGTCAGTGTTATTAATGGACTGACAGCATACTAAAAGAAAGTCTCTACCAATTTGATGTACTTGAGTTCATTTTGTTCTTTATTTTTGTCAGTTACCTTGAGGACTCAGACATATTAAGAAAAGCAAAGGTAATGCCTTTGCTTTTCTTAATATGTCAGAAAGCAAAGGTAATTCCTATTGCTTTCTATTATTTTTTCAGACATTTACAGAAAGCAAAGGTAATTCCTACAAATTTATTCTAAGTATTTTTTAGCTGAAAAGATCCTATCAACCATCTTTTCAATTATCATATTGGAGCAAAAAGCTGATTAAAAAGGGTGATTTAGTTTAACATGGATGAACAACAAACCTGTAGATTGTGTCTGAGTAGCACATCTACAGAAGGAACTGACCTCCCAAGAATCTCGTTAGAAATCCCAGTAACAAAGAGCACCTGGAACATCGTCACTAAGACCTTGCTGAAGGGACTAAAGTTCTTAAATGTGAAGGAAAATTTTCATGGAGTCGTAATTCCGAGTAATACATATTTTAATGACAAGTATGTGGCAGATCTCTTGCATTGCTTCAGAATAAAGCACTTGGCCCTGTGGGAAGACACTTTAGAAGGGAGGAAAGATTAGATTTTCAGGATTTCTGAACATCACAAGAGTACAAAAGTACCTGTGCTTAAAAATTATTAACTAGATTATCCACTAGAATATTTTCCAAATAATTAGTAGACCAAGATTTTCTGAATGTGAAAAACTAAGGAGATTAACTATTCCCACTGCAAATGGCTCAATGCAAATTTTACTCTTTATTGTTCTGACGTTTCTGACTTTTTTTTTTAACACAAGTGAAAAGAATTTGTTATTGACAAAATTTCTTTTAAGGCTGAAACTAAATTGACTTAAAGCAACTTCTTGACTATCAACTGTTCTCTCTCTTTTGGAATTGAAAGTGTAACTTCCTTTTATTTTCGTCAGTGTAGAGTCCCTGTGGAAGGGAAGGGAAAGCGATCCAGTATCAAATATGCTCTTCTGTATCAGGTGTATCCCTATAGGGGGCTGAAGTGGGAAGATCACTTTGGCCCAAGAATTCAAGACCAGAATGAAACTCTCACCTACACACATAAAAATGTATTTTCACATGAACATGCTAATTTAGAAATTGACCTGTCATTTATATTTTGGGTACAGAAATACTTTTATTTTGGTTATTGTTAATTTTTTAATCTTTTTTTTGTGCAGGGTCTCACTATGCAGCTCGGATTCATAGTGATCCTCCTGTTTTCAGGCTCCCTGGTACAGGGATTACGGGCAGGCACAATCATGCCCAGATGAATTTTTTAATCTTTTATTTACTTACTTGTTTATTTATTTGGTATAGGGTCACGCTACATAGCTCAGAGTCCTGGTGATCCTCCTGATGCAGCCGCCCCAGGGCTGGGATTACAGGTGTGCACCACCATGCCTGGTTCCAATGGCGCACGGTACACCCAGGGCTCCGGGAGTGGCACGGCACGTGGTACTGGAGATTTCATCCAGGTCCTTGTGCTTGCCAGGCAGGTGCTTTAGACCACTGTGCTTTCTCCCTATTCCTATTTTGGTTATTATTAAAAAGAAATATGCATGAGGTACCTGGTAATAGATGATACTAGTATTGGCCTCAACAGAATATGAAAAGTAAGAAGACCAAGCATAAAGAATCTAAAGAGAGCAAAGATTTGAAGAAACACCAATTAATATTCACACTACTTATGGGGGGGATTGTACTGATAGTTTTCTAATACCTAAACATTTCTGAAAATTAGGTAGTTTGACTTCTGATGTTATTTCTATTAATTATGGACTACATAGAGTGACTAAGTATTTCTGAACTTTTTTATGTTTTAAGTAAAGAAAATAAAGTAACCCAGGGCTATTCATTGATTCAAGAATAATAACTGTTCAGGTATTTTATCAAGTAAAATATATGTGTCCACCTTATTTCAATGAAACTTTAAGTGAGATATTGTTTTTCAAGAAAAAAGATAAATGTAGGCTTTTCTACAAGTGCTTCATTTTATCCTGTCAGGATAGTGTGGCTATTTGTCAGACAATCTTTTGAGACATTATATCTCCTATCAGAGCTGTCGTAGAGAATAATTGTTTGCTTTGGGGTCTTATGGCAGTAATTCTAAAATCTCTAGAGGCAAGGTTATTTACTGAATAAGGTGAGAAAATTTGGAACGCTGCTAAAAATCAAAAACAGTATCTGAAAGTAACTTTTGGTAACCACATGTGTTATTTGTCATAAAATATAGTCAGTCAAACACAGAGGCTGCCGCCACTGAGCTGCAATTTCAATGAGAAATCAAAAAGGAATTTGTGAAACAATAGCACATTAAAGATGCTGAAGTTTTAACTTGATACATGCTTTGAAATTAGAAATAAAACATCTCTAATACTGTACCTTGCCCCTAGCCAAATTATCATTTGGTGTTTAGTAAATATTTGTTAAATACAGCCTGCATCAATCAGTCAGTCATGTCAGTGACCAATAAATGAATCAGCACTTGAAAAAAAAAGCCAAAAACAAAATATTCTAATTACTTCAGTATGGTGAACAGAAGTGTCATGGTTTGGGCTTTTTGCAAGGGAAACACTACAATGCAGAACACGTTTTGTGAGATTATTTTATAATCGACCAAAGAATCACATACAAGAGTGCAAGAAATCTGTGCACACATTAAAGACCAAAGAATCCAGCTGAGGGTCTGGATTCTAGTATTTTGCATGAGTCCAGCTAAAGACCTAGAGCTCAGAACAGTGCTTCCTATGAGCCTAACTGGAGGTCTAGAGCTGATGTCAACGTCTCATGTGGACCTGCTTCACTTACCTGTGCTGGGAAGTCTCAAAGGTCAGTGGTGGAAGCTAGAAAGTCTGGGCCAGATGGATGAAGGATCTGTGCTAGCAGGCTGAGGGTTCTGAACTGAAGGTAGGAAGCAATGTTCAAAGTAAGAACCAGAGCTTCCTGAAAATGTCCCACAGCCATCCTAAGCAACACTGAGGTTCTGAGGCTTTGCAAGGATGAGGAAAACTGTGTTCCCATCTTCCTCTCTGGAGCCTGAAAGAGATGCATACAGTGAGGACTAGAGCTCACCCAAAGTGAACCGTAGCCATTCTCAGTGACAACTAGGTCCCAAGATCCTCTGACCAAGTTCTCAGGAAAACACACATGACAAGATTCCTCCATGGAAGAGCCCAATAGAAACAGCAGCCTCCATCAGCTCCAACAGCTGCTCCAACAACTTCTCCAAGTAGATTCCCTAACAGCCTCCCCACAGCTTAGCCTGTTGACCTCTTATGCCACTTGTAACCATCCAGTTGCCTCCCACACCCAGCACCATGCTAGTTCAGTTCATCTGGGTTTAACAAGTTGACCACCAGTTAGCAATGCACTAGAAAAGGGTTAGGAAATTTTTGGTTGTTGGCCAGAAACATTTATTTTTCACCAGAAAAAAAATTTATTTTAACATTAATAAGCAGCTGAATAATGAAAAGTGGATAGTTCTACACAGAAATCATATTACCATAGCTATTTACTGTACAATATTGATCTCATTTTGGGTTTTTTATAAAAATCTTTCAGATGTGAAAAGAAATTAGCTCATTGATAATGAAAGTTGACCAATTTTAAAAAGTAGGTTTCAAAATAAAGAAGTAAGTTTTTCAGTATTACTGTATTTTAGTTGCCTTTATGTCCCAGAGAGGAACAGGCTATATTTCCTGGGTACTAACAGAGCCTGTACTTGAGGGAAAGCAATAGAATACACAGCATTGTTATAATGATTCTATGGTTGCTGAAATTGACATTATATTTAAAGCATATTTAATTATATTTTAGTAAATTCAAAAGAAGTAAATAAAATTAAATTAGAAATTCCCTGTAAATTGGTGATTTGGCTATACCCTACTCATCACCATAAAAGGCCAGAACTTCTATTTTAGATAAATTAAACATAGCTCTCAAAAACAAAAGATATTCCAAGGCACAGTTTTAATATGAGCTTCTTCACTTACTAATGCAGGTGCAGCCATCTATTTTACAAGATTCTTATTAATGAATGTAGAAGAGCAGGATAAAGCGATGAGAGTTTAATTTATTTTGGAAGTAATGGTTTGTACAGTAATTATCTAGAAGCAGCCACTTGTCAAATGGAATCAGTAACAAGTGCAGTCGGGAGAGGTTTTCTGGTACACAGGCATTGTGAAACGTTTTACTTTGCAATGAGAATGGGCTCCCTGAACATAGTTTATTTGACTTCTAAAAATCTTTAAAAAAACAGCCTCATAAGATGATAATGCTTGAGAGCTACACATGCTAGTATGTTTGTGAAGATTAAATTTCTTCTAGTCTGTTTCTTTTTCCAGATAGTATTTAACATTTCAACGTTAACCAGGGATGTGGAAACACTAGCTCAAGTCTGGGAGGAGAATAGATGGGAGACTATAGAGTCGAAGGCATATTCAGAAGGGCAGCATCTTGAGGATAGGCCTAAAGAAGCTCAAGCAATTCCTGTAGGGAAAAGGCAGCAATCATTCTTTGATTGTTGGGGATGAGGAGACGTGGAGGCCAGAAAGGAAATTCCTTGAAATAGTTGCTGGTTAATCAGGGTATTTGATACTTTATATGCATTTTATAGCTTCTGAAGAAGTAGAATGAAGAAACAACCAGTGAAAAATATACTATTAAGAAAAAGATGAAGTATTCTCCATAGAAAATGGAGGGGGAAAAATCTGCTTAGAACCCTTTGAGCCTCAAATAATATATTACTTCCAATATTGCTCCGGCTTCATCATGCTCTGATATTTGGTCACAAAAAGTAGATTAAAATAATTAATAGACAATCAAGAAACTAACCTACTCAATCCAGGTATTTAATTCTTCTGTTTAAAAACTTAATACAAAAATTAGCTGCAGGTCCAGCCAGATAGCTCAGTGAACGAAAGCACCTGCTTAGGCACAGTGCAGTGGCCAGGGTTTGATCCCTGGCATGCTGTGCCGACCTCGCCCATGGGGTGCACTGCGATAGCCATTGAGACTAGATGTGGTGGTGCACACGCCTGTAATCTCAGAGGCTAATAATAGGAGGATCATTATGAGCCCAAGCTTTGTAATGAGACCCTAAAGACCCTGTACTAAACACCAAAAATAAATAACTAAATACATAAACTGCTTGTCATTTGCATATATTACTTTTGCATTTGCATTGATATGATTTATTTGATAGTGTCTCACCATGATGCTTAGACTGTCCCGCCCTTTTGATTATTCCATTTATTGTCTCTAGTAGTTGGAAATATAGGCATGCATCACTGTGCCTGAACATCAGCTTTGTAAAACTTAAGGAATTTGTACAAACAGATCATAGAAAATCTGATTTAAGTACATGGGTCTCTGGTTTTACACACATCTAAATTAACTAATTAATTATCAAGTTCTAGTTGTTATATGATTAAAAGGGCCAGAGGATGTCTAATTCTCATTCTTTGAAAGTTGTATTTAATTTTTAAAACATTCACCAAGGACAGTGATCTGAGAGACAGGGAAGTGAGTTAAGTAAGAAAGCTAAGGCCGAGGTGCAATGCCTTGAGTGTGTTCATAAACCTTGTCACAGAAAGGAGTATCAGGTGGAGCCCTCCCGCCCCCCACCCGTAGGCTCACCAAGTTGAGAATCGAGGGAGATACAGGCAACTTGTGCCTATAGGTCTAGAACTACAGTACCCAATCACCCCATCCAGGCTCAAACACCCCATAATTCATATTCCTTTTATCATATAACAAGTAGAACTTAATATTTAATTAGTTAATTTAGATGTGTGTAAAACCAGAGACCCATGTACTTAAATCAGATGTTTCTATGATCTGTTCCTACAAATTCCTGAAGTTGTACAAAGCTGATGTTCAGGCACAGTGATGCATGCCTATATTTCCAACTACTAGAGATGATAATGGAAAGGACTCCACTTAGTGGAAGGATTCCTAGAGATATACACGAAGAGACCCTTGAGTGGCCAGCAGGAAATTGAGAAGTGCATGTGGCTAAAGAAAATAGTAGGGGAAGGTGAGAGGGGAGGAGGGAAGAACACCCTAGTATTTTTGATAGACTTGTGCCTGTAGATCTAGAACTACAGTACCCAGTCACCCCAGCCAGGCTCAAACACCCCATAATTCATAAGAATTAGTTAAAGCTTTGGTAACATTCTTGATTCAGTAGAGGAGAATCATTAACCCTGGACCTCTGCTTTGGCCTAGGCTAACAGAACTTAAAATGTGAGTTCCAATGATGTCAAGCAGTTTTCAAGTAACTGGACTGAATCCCAGAACAAAGGCAAACATATACATATATATTTATGAAAATATTCAGCACAAAAAAGATGATCAATCGCTTATATCTAATCATAAATTTATAGCTATGAAAATAATATAGTGAACAAGATTCATGATGAGAATAATGATTAAATCAGAATAGTCTCAATACTGATCCACATGTCTGAGTTACCACTTAAGGAAGCTAAAAGCATTGTTTTGACAGTGTTCTGTATGTTCTAAAAGTTATAAGAATTTGCAGAATATTAAGAAGATAGAAATCAAATTTTCAGACATTCTATTTATAATCTCTAAGGTAAAAAAAATTAATGGCAGTTAAACATTATAGAAGCAGATGGTCTTATGGAAATAAAAATATTTGAAATGAAACAGAAAAATATGCAGAATAGTTATAAATAGAATAACAAGGAGCTTGATAATTTCTGAGGCCAGAAAAGATAAAAAAGTAGAAAGAAGCTATCTAAAATAATAATGGATGAGAAATGTCTTAATTTGATGAAAGCTATAATTATAGATGAAAGAACTTCAATATATTACAAAAAAGATTGTTTAAAAAACTACAGTAAAAATCTATTGGGTCAAAAGTGATAATAAAAAATTAGTAACAAAGCAAGTAAGAAAGAGTAGCAAAAATTGTACAGAATAAAATTTAAATTATTTAGGTAGAATTCCATTTTCAGTAAAAATGTCTTTCAAAAATAAAAAGGAAATAGAGTATTTCAGATATAGCAATCCAGATAGAGAAGAATCTTTCACGACAGCAAATATCTTTAACTAGAAGATTACCACAGCTGGATATACACATCTGCAAAAATGAGTATAGATCATTGATTAAATGCATAACAATATTTTTATTATTTTGAAATTTTCTTTGTAGTGTAATTTAACCTTTTAAAAATAATAACAAAGTATAAAGTATGCAGGATATGTAAAACTAACATATATGAGAAAAAAGCTGCAATTCCAAGTGACAAAATTGAAGTCAACTCTTTCTTTTTTATTTTTTAAAGAACACAAAATACTAAAAAAGAAAAGCATTAGAAACAGTGCAAGGGACTGGCAAGATAGCTCAGTGAACTAAAGCACCTGCTTAAGCAAGCTTAGGCAAGTGCAGGGGTGGCAGTTCAATCCCCTGCACCACCTGAGCACCAGCCTCGCACCCAGGGTGGGCTGAGCCAGCCAAAGTTAGGGCACAGGGGCACATGCCTACTAACCCAGCACCAGAGAGGTTGAAAGCAGTAGGATCACCACAAGTCTAAGCTGCATAGTGAGACCCTGTACCAAATTCATTAAAAAAAAAAAAGACAAAACAGTACAAAATTTTACTAAACAAAGTAATAGGAATCTGGCAATTGTTGTATTGCATAACATTATCTTCATACTGGTGAGGTTACCAGATATAAACCTTCAACATTGGGAAAAAAAAGAAAAAGTTATTTAAAAAGTCAAAAAGAAAAAAAATAAGTAATTTCTTAAAAAAACTTAACTGCTCCTTTCAGTACACCAGTAGAAATCAGTAGTACAATTATGCATACTATCCTGCATATACACATAAGTGTACCTTTTCCTTTTCTTTCTTTTGTCCTTTTCTTCCTCCAAGTTTCTTCTTTCCATTGAACAGATTGGTTTCCTTTCACAGTATCCATTGTACCTTTCAAATTTTATTTACTCTTTCAGGTTCTGACAATAGTGAGATAATACAATGCTTATACATGTGGGTCTGATTCACTTCTCTTAACAGTGTAGTCTCTAGTTGTATCCATTTACTATAAAAACCTCGATTTTATCTTTTTTATGGTCAAGTCATGCTTCATTACATAAAAATATCACATCTTATTTATCCATTCATCCGTTAAGAGCCATTCAACTGTTTCCAAGGTTTAGCTATGACAAATTGTGCTCCTATAAATATAGGTGCACACATATTGCTGTGGCATGATGTCTTCAGTTCTTCTGGAAAAATACCAAGAAAAGGAATAGCTTGGTTGAATGAGATCTCTAATCCTAACTGTTTGAGGAATAGCTACACTGATTTCCACACTGATTTTACCAGTCTACATTCCCATTAACAGTGGAGAAGGGTTCCTTTTTCTTCATAGTCTCTCAAGCATTTGTAGTTGGTTGGATTCTTGATAATAGCCATTATTTCTGGCATATGATGGAGTCTCAGTGTTCTTTTAATCTGCATCTCTTGAACGATCAATGATCTTGAATATTTTTTCATATTTTTTATTTTTATTTCTTCATTTGAAGTATATATTCTTCTCAAATGTCCACTTTTGAGTTAGGTATTTGAATTTTGGAGGCCTGAGGGTTTTTTTTTTAATTATTTATATGTTCTAGATAGGAGTCCTTTGTCTGAAGGAGAGTCAGCTACTTTTCCTCAATTTGTGGGTTTTCTTTTTACTCTGTGGTGATTTCTTTTGATGTGTAGAGATAAGATGTCAATTGTTGATTCTTTAAAGTATTTCCCAGGCAATTAGTTTCTTTCTTGCTTGCTTTTTTTTTTTTTTTCTTTTTCTGTATTTTGGAAAGATTTACAGTGTGTTTAGGGTCTCACTATTAGATCAGACTTGTAGTTATCTGCCTGTTTACAGCCTCCCAAGACCTGGAATTACAGGCACATGCCACCATGCCAGTCCCAATTGCCATCTCAGCATGTTCCAAGGGGCGGGGCCAGCTTGGCAGGCCCAGGGATCAAACTTGTGGCCCCTGCATCTGGGGCCACAAGCCCTTGCAGTTTCATTTTTATTCATGAACTCTCTACTAATGATGTCCTTAAGATTTCTAACTACATTTTCCTCCATAAGATTTAGTGTTGCATTTCTAATATTTAAATCTTGGATTACATTTTGACTGTATTTTGTGCACGGTAATAGGCATGGGTCTATTTCAAGCCTTTTACGTGTGGAAAGTGTTTTTCAGGCACCACTTACTAACGAGAATTTCTTCCAGTGAACATGGTTGGCCCTTGGGTTGAAGAAAATGTTCCTGAGTATGTTTGTTGTGGTGTCTGCATCTTCTAATCTATTTCACTGATCTACAGGTTATTTTATCTTTGTTTTTTGTTTCTTTTTTGCCAGTACCAGGCTGATTTACAGGCAAGCACTTACTCTACTGAGCTAACTCCCTGGCCCCTGTAGTGTAATTTCAGGTCAGAGATTGTGATGCCTCCCGCCTTCCCTTTGTTGCCCAGAATTGCTTTTGCTACTGTAGGGACTGTAGATCTCTTGTGGTTCCAGATGATTTAAGCAAAGTTTTGTCTAGATCTCTGAGGTATACTATCAATTTTTTTTTAATTGGATTGTATTGAATCTGTATAAAAATTTTGGGAGTATGGTTGTTTTCACAATGTTGGTTCTTCCTATCCAGGAGCAATGAATATCTTTCCATTTTCTGAAATCCTTCTGTATCTCTTTTTTTGAGAGTGCTCTATAATTTTTGCTGTATAAATATTTTACTGCCTTTGAGAGAGTGATTCTTAATTATTTCACTATTTTTAGGTGTTATTGTGAAAGGCATGGTTTCCCTAATTCCTCTCTCAGTGTGATCCTCATATGTGTATAGATGCTATTTTGTATCCTGATATGTTACGTGATTTGGTTGTGTATAGATATTATTGATTTTGTATCCTGATATGTTACTTAATTTGGTTATTAAATCTATAAGTGTTAGGGCCAGGGAGATGGCTCAGTGGAATAAACACATCCCTAGCAAGCACAAGGGCCTGAGTTCAAGCCCCTGTTCTGCCAAGATAAATAAATAAATAAATAAATAAATAAATAAATAAATAAATAACTCAGGAAATCTATAAGTGTCCTTGTAGAATTTTGGGGTCTTCCATATACAGTATCATGTCATCTGTAAATAGTGATAATTTCACTTCTTTCTTTCTAATCATTATTCCTTTTATTTCTTTCTTTTGTCTAATTGCTCTGTCTAATATTTCCTGAACTATATTGAACAGGAGTGGTGAGTGTGGGCATCCTTGTATTGTTCCTGATTTTAAAGTGAAGACATTTAGTTTTTGTCCATTTAGTATGTTAGCTGTTGTTTGGTCATAGATGACTTTTCTCAAGGTGAGGTAAAAACCTTCTATTCTCATTTTCTGTAGTGTTATTACCATGAATGAGAGTTGCATTTTGTCAAAAGCTTTTTCTGCATCTTTTGAGATGATCATGTGGTTTTTGTCTTTGGCTCTGTTGATGTGGGGTATTACATTTATAATTTGTGTATATTAAACTACCCCTGCATTCCTTATATTAATCTCACTTGCTTGTGATATATAATCTTTTTGATAATTTGCTACAATCTGTTTGCTAGTATTTTATTAAAGATTTCTGGATCTAGATTCATTAAGGAGATTGACCTATATTTCTCTTTTTCGGTTGGGTCTTTCTCTGGTTTTGATATCATAGCAATATCTGTCTCCAGAAAGAAGTTTGGGAAAAAATTTTCCCCTTTCAATTTCATTGAAGAGTTTGAACAGAGTTGGAATTAGATGTCCTCAAAATTTCTTGTAGAATTTAAGGCCCAATGAGTGTGTGGGAAAAATTCCACACTCCCCTGTCCCCACTGGGCCCTTCTGGACACAGCCCAGGCCCTGCACATGAGAACTTGCAGTGCACTCATGGAACCCATCCAGATCCAGCCCACATCCACTTCTGCAACAGGAAGAAGCTGAGCAGAGCAGCCAGAACCAAGCCAGATGCAACTGAGTGAACTCAAACATCGTAGATCTGCACCTGAATTTCAGTAGATGCTAAGTTTATAACTGCACCAAAGCTCTACACCAAAAGAGCAGAGGACAATGCTATACCAAATGACAAAGAGAAGGAGCAAAATGAAAAAAAATCTCCAGCCCTGAGCTCACCCAGAACAAATGCAGAACACACTAGCACAGAAGAAATTGGGAATCACACAGCTGAAATGTTTGGGTTAATTGTGTCTGAAGTAAAGAAACATCTGCAGAAAGGTATAGAGGAACTCAGATCAGAAATAATCTCTGCAATTAAAAAATAAATCTCTGAACTAATAGGATCTGAAGAATAAAATGCAGAAACATATACAGGAAATCATATCAGAAATAATCTCTGAAGTAAAAGAATTAATATCTGCTTCTCAAGAAGACACAGATATTATAAGAGAGGAACTTACAAAAATGATGGAATCCTTGAATGAGCAATATAGGAAAGAAATAGATCTCATGAAGCAGAGTCAAAGAAATAAACGGGAACTTAAAATCTCAATCACTAGCTTGCAAAACAGTTTGAGTGAAAGTGAAGATAGGGTTTCAGATCTTGAAGATGCCATCGCCCCTAGGGAAAATGTAAGAAAAGATCTCTTAAAAACAACTACAATGCAGGAAAAAACATGATTCATCACCTGAAAGATGATGCAAAGAGGAACAACGTGAGAGTAATAAGCATTAGTGAGAAAGAAGGAGTCAACACAAATATATAAAAACACTATGGTCACAAATAATAGCAGAAAACTTCCCAAATGTGGAAAACAATCTGACATTCAGGTAACTGAATCATACAAAGCTCCAGAGAACATCAACCCAATTTAAAATGCATGGAGACATATAACAGTTAAGAAATTCAGCACAAGAACAATATACTGAAAACTGATAGAGAAAAGAAACAGATGACATTAAAAAAATACCATAAAAATAATGGCAGACTTCTCTTTACTTACATGAAGTTAAAAAGAGCATGGAGCAGAGTACTTCAAGTCCTCTATGAAAACAACTTCCAGCTCAGACTACTATACATTGCAAAACTCTCTTTCAAGTTTGATGGAGAAGTGAAATACTTCCAAAACAAAGAATAACTAAAGAATTTCAAGATGACAAAGCCAACCCTACCCAGACTACTGAAAGATGTTCTAGAGAGGGAACAAAATGTACAGAACTCCACCAATGAGAGGAGAAGGAACCCACTAAATAAGGCAAACAATTAAACACAGTAAAAAAGGGGTAAACAATAGCAGGTAAATAACATCAATCATAAGTCAATACATCTCAATTATTGCCAACAATGTAAATGGACTCAATTCATCAATTAAAATAAATAGACTGGCACAGTGAATTATGAAACAAAATCCAACAATATGCTGTATACACAAAAACGCACTTAACTCCTAAAGAAATTCATAGACTGAGAGTCAAAAGATGGAAAACAATACTACATGATCCAGCACCTCAGAAAAAAGCAGGTATAGCAATCCTATCATCAGTTACTCTCAACATAAAACCAAGAATGATCAAACAGAATAAAGAAGGACAATATATACTGATTAGGAGAAAAACTGAAGAGGAAGAGGTAACATTCATAAATATGTATGCATCAAACATGGAAGCACTCAACTACACAAGACAAACCTTAATGGACATAAAAAAAATCTAATATCCAATACCACAATCTTAACAGGAGAACTTAACACCCTTTTATCACAAAAAGATAGGTGAACCAGACAAAAAATTAGCAAAGAAGTAACAGATCTTGATAAACTCAAAGTCATTATATTGAAGTGGATTCCCCTTGAAGATATACACATAAGTGAAATAAATCAGACACACATGTGTAAATATTGTACAGTTTCCCTAGTATAAGAACT
>NDGN011393616.1:0-14706 GCA_002564285.1 Tympanoctomys barrerae
AGGTGTAGTTTGAGGAGGATGGGGTATGATCTGTGGAGGACAGTGTTCATTACCCCAGTTAGTTTATGAAGTTATATACCGTATTGACATAAAATATTAGGTAGTATGCCAGTTAGCCATGGGTGTATAGATACAGGTGAAGTTCATGGTAACGTCAAAGTTAACTAATTCTTGATTTGCTTCATTACCGTTCATATGAAATGATGCAAATATCCCTAGGGGTTCAACATTATAGGTGAAAACATTGCATAACAGGTCTCTGAAGACTATATACAAAGTAAAAGGTGAAAGATTGATACAATCTGAAGAGAAACCAGAGTATGACTATCTACTAAGTGACACACCTGCATGTACTTTAAATAGCAATTCAAGAAACTTGCTTAGAAAACCACTTGAGTGCATAATAAAAACCATTGCTTGCTTGAGTAACATTAAATCAAATAAGATGTGGAAGAGGAAAACTTTTACAAGTTTCCTGAAGTGTGTAAGGCCTATTGCCCGAAACAGTTGGAATATTCAATTACTTTAATACTGAAATGCCTATATTAACATGATTGGAGTTTGCGAATTATAGTTGCATATTCAAAATGATGAGACTTATGAGGATCACTTAAAATATTAAATGTTATTATAATTAAGAAATTTAGAAGCAGAGAAATATACTTCTATCTACCTTTGAATTAGAGTAAAATGAAAGCAGCTGTGAGGGTTGGTAGTGCTTATAACAGTAGAACATTTGTTTAGCATATGTGAGGCCTGGATTCTGTGACCAGCATCGCAAAATAAGCAAGTAACAAATAAATGCTAAGCTGTCTTACGTGTCAGTATCAGTACTCCATTGTGATTATATTGTGTTGCAAACATTAGTAAATAAAAAAAAATTAAAAGTAAACTTGTGTCAAATACAGTATTCAGAAAATATTAAAAATGAGTAAGACTAATAGACTCTTTTCTCCATACACAGAACTGATGGATAAAACCAGCTAATATTGATGTAACACTCAGTTTTAGTGAGTCATTAAAAATTTTTACAAAGTAAGTATTTACCTGCTTACTTGAAAGAAATTCAAAGGAAAACTTTTGTTCTGCAGTCTGTTGTGTAGGATCTCAGTAAACCACTGAAGGGAAAGAGAACAGATGAATTATTGCCCAGTTCTGTGATGTTTTATTTACTTTTTTGTAAAACTAGTTACAGAATAATCTCACAGTGCTTCTTTTCCAGTGGCTTCATGTTCTTATAAGACCATATAAATGAAGTTAACAATTTATATTTGTTGAGCATTATGTATTAGTTTCCTAAACATTGTTCATATAATTATTTAATGACTGGGGCTGGTGAGACAGCTCAGTGGTCTAAAATACCTGCTTAAGCAAGCTGAGGCAAGCTCAGGGACAACTGTTTGATTCCCTCACCACAAGCCATGCCAGCCCTACCCCCAGGGCGGGCTGAGCTGGCCACTAAACACATATGCACACACACAAAATTAATGATGATAATCTTAATAATAATTTCCCTTGTTCTAGAAATACAAAAGGTAAGGTACAGAGAGGTTGCATAAGTGAATCAAAGTTAGATAGCTGCTGGAGTATCTTTGAGTCAGGCAGAGTGGCTGGTTCTACAGCCTGCGTCTGGACCTGCCATTCTACCACAACTTCTTACAGTGCACTAACCTGGACATGGGTGGGCTCTGTAGGCTGCTGTTGAGAGTGAGGTAAATGGGGCAAGAGTGTGTGGACCAAGCAGAGCTTTGACACTAGACTGGGCAGTTACATGCATGTTGGGATTTGAGAACTTAAACCAGTTGATAAAACTCATTAGGATTTGAAGAGTACAGAGAGCTGGCTAGGCAGTGTCTACTAGGAAAAAGAACAAAAGCTAGGCTTTCCTGTTCTTAGGGAAGGGTGTGTACCTCCAACAGGCATTGGTTGCAAGTGTCACTCTCCATAGAAGTGCTGAAGAATTCTTTGCTACTATCTTCTTTTTCTACTCCTAATTGTCTGGCTTTGTAACATCTGGCTTGTGGGTTGTGGGAGAGGACATTCAAATGAGACAAAACCCATGCTTCCTTTGGACTCTTGAGTTTTTCTCATTCCTTTAAAGGGAGGCAGCGCCCTTGTTATTTCCGTGGGCTAGATCAGAATAGTAGCAGTGTTGAATCAGGTCTTGGCTCTTGTATCCAGTTATTCCCCATGTTAGCTCCAGAGAGCTCACACTGTAACCCTCAGATAGGGGGGTGAGCCCCATTAGATTATTTTTATATTTTATATCTTGGAAACAAAAACTTTTAGTGTGGACCACTATGAATGTGTGCAGGGTGATTCCAGTGGTAGTGGCAGGTCTTATTTTAGGGAAACTGTTTCTGGGAAGAGTACAGACTGAATCCTTCAAATGTAAATTAAGCGTTCAAGTCCAAAACATTGACATTGTGGAAAACATAGTCAATTCATTATGGGGGTAGAATTCAGGTATCTTATTCTTAAGAATAACTATGAATCTTGGGGCAATAAATAAAGGAAGCAGGAGTCAGAAAGGAAATTTATAATCCAGAGATTCTACTGCCCTGTTTATCACAAATAATGTCAGTATTCTGCTTTCTGTACTTGGTTTTATGCCAAGACATAATTTCTTTACAATTTGAATGTCCCAAACAATGTATTAGGAATATCTGTGCTTGAGAAATGTTAGTGTCTGAGAAATGATAATCAGCTAAATACAATTAAATGATCAAATTATTAAAACTTATTTAAACTGGTATTTGTTTTAAAAGCTCTTGTTAAGAAAACTGTAAAACTTTGATCCCCGGCGTGCCATGCTGGCCCCGCCCCTGGGGTTCTCTGAGAAGGTGATTGAGACTGGGCATGGTGGCTCACCCCTGTAATCCCAGCAGTTGGGAAGCTGAAAACAGGAGAATATATAAGTCTGATCTATGTAGTGAGACTCTGTAGATCCTGTACTTAATACATTTAAAAAAGAAACAACCCTGTAAAAGTGAGCCTCACTGTTTTAGAGATTCTTGTGGCCTAGTGTTGACACTCTGGAAAAGCACATTGTTAACTGCCTTGCTGATGTAAGTGCTGTCATGTCTTTCCCCCAGGCAGACTGTGGACCACACCCACCTGAAGATCTTCAAAGTATCACAGAGTCATGTTGCTTTCATACTCTGATGCTGTGTAGATTTCATTTAGCGTTGAACTCATTAATTGAAATCTTTTGGAGAACAGCATCATCTTCCATAGCATTCTGGCATTATTTATCCTTTAAATTCTCTTGATTTAGTATTTGGTCAGTAAACAGTTGGGCATGGATTGATGCTGATTTGATACAGGAGTGTTTTCCCATCTTAAGCTTTCTCTTACTGCTTCTTGATTATTGTTGATTGATTTTTCCATCAGTGTGTTTTCCATGTTTTAAGGTTCATTTTGTCCACCATAATTATTTCCACTGACATCCATTATTTTCTTATCTCCTTTGTTAAAATGATGTCTGATTTTATTTTTGTTGGCTGTATAGTTCTTATTTGTACTATTTTTGTGTTTGTCAAACATAGGAGGGTCAATTATCTTAGAAAAACTCTCTAAATGAACTTGGCCTGCTATAAATATCCAGTGGCAGATACACCAATGGCTGTGTATGAGTGTGCATGTTTTCCCTTGCATTGTTTGATTCTAAAGGCTTGCTTTCTTATTGCAAAATTTTAAAAGTTGAAAAATCACAAATATATGTTAATATTATACAGAAAATGTATAGGATTTTGTAAGGAGATTATATATAAAAATGTTAATGTTTTTATGTTTTAACTGTATGGTTACTGGATTCTCATTAAAAATGTAACAATATAGAGTTGTATAGATCATAATTCTTGTATAACACTTTAAATGAACACAATGATGTACTTAATGTAAAACAGGCTTTAGAAGAAAATACAGGGGCCAGCAAGACAACTCAGCAGTCTAAAGCATCTGCTTAGGTAAGCTTAGTCAGGTGCAGGGGAACATAGTTAGATCCCTGGCACCACATGCCACACCAGCCCTGCCCTCAGGGCGGCTGAGATGGCAATAAAAGAAAGAAGAAAATATGACTTAGCAGTACTTAAGGTTAAAGATGTGAATCCAATTTTATTCTTATACACTATACAAGAAATGAAAAATGAGTTTTCTTTGCATAGTGAGTTGCTGTCCCAGGCCATGTTAAAGAAGTTTCCCCTTTATCTGTACATTTTCATTGAAACATGTGCCTGATGTGCCTGTTAGTAGAACTTGTCTTTTTTACTTCTGTGTTTCCAAAGGGCACATGCTTTTCACTGTAGTTGCTCCTCATTCTAACATGTAAGAGTGTGTGTGTGTAGGGAATGAGAGAGACCCCTTAATTTATTCTTGATGCTGCTTTTACAGATGCATTTACATACTCTTCTATCACTTTTCTCCTACTTATGCATTTACACTTAGGGCCTGTGGAATTATGTGCTTGTATATCTAGTTCTAACACATGAGAGCGTGCTCTACCAGAGTAGAGAAACCAACTGATGCACTGTTTTCTTTCTTGCATTTGTCTAGCACTGCAGCAGAGCAGCTGTCATTGTTTTGCACTATTCTGTTTCTCCTCCAAAGCTGCCTGTAGCAATTTGTACTCATACGTTATTACCCAAGGGTTTTGCAAGCAATAAAATAATGTATCTGACTACTTAATGGCCTAATGTGATTCTCTTTTCAGAGGAGCAGCAAAGTAGAAGGCTCCTTTCACTTTTCCTCTTCGCTGACCATGCAATATTAGGCCTGTTGGGACACATTTTTTGATGTGCTGCCACAATTTAGAAGACAATTGTACTGTATTATAATTGTGCTTCCTTTGGATTCTTATAAACTGGTTATAGATAATGCTTAGTATGGCCAGAAATAGTATTAAATGTTATACATATAATCTTGCTTGGTAGAGAAATTTATTAATGGGATATTTTATATTTAACATAATTTTTGAATTGTATTTTCAGATGATATTGTAAACAATATGGCATTGAGCTGGTAAAAGTACTATTTTTTTTCTTTTTGCCATCCTTTTGTTATATTACACATATATGTATACATTTTAACTGCCTACTGTGTAATTGTATTACTATATTTTGAGAATCTTACATATACATACAGACATATATTGTTTTTAAGGCGACTGCTGTATACTGTTTATTGTGCTAGATGCTAGGGCTATACCATTGAACAACAGGTTCAATGTGGGGACCCCTACCCTCCACGTTTATGGCGAAGTTAGTACTCTGTGGTGTGGAAATAGCCACATACTGGTGTGAAGAGTTTCATTGCTTTACGGGTGTCATTGGGAACAGCTAGGAGTAGAGGAATCAGCTCTCTTGGCAGTTTAGACTGTAGAAGGCTTAGTCGCTTTATCGGTGTTTAAGCAGTCTCCCTTGCCTACCTGCACTAGAGCAGTTCTCTATTAAATATGCCAAGTACTAATGAGACCAGGGCACGCTCCTGTGTCTAAGGCTGCAGCCGAACTGTTGTTACAGACTCTTGCTTTCCCTGTCATGCTTTCCTCCTTGTGACACTAGAATTTTATATTATTTAGGAACAGAGAAACTTAATCAAAT
This sequence comes from Tympanoctomys barrerae, assembly GCA_002564285.1. NCBI lineage: Eukaryota > Metazoa > Chordata > Mammalia > Rodentia > Octodontidae > Tympanoctomys > Tympanoctomys barrerae. The sequence goes on from NDGN011393616.1 coordinate 5,601, forward strand.
TAACTCCACCTACCTATTTATGTTAGTAGTATCATGACAGTACTACAGTTAATGGTTCTAATGAACTGTATATAATGAAAAATCTTAAAATCTTGTATACTTTGATACACCTGGAAAATGGTGATAGCTCAAAAAGACTTTTTCCAGATTAGCCTGAGGTCCTGTGACGACTATTTATCTAGGTCAATAAAAGTCAATTTTAAAGGTAAATGAAATTTGATTATTTATTCTTAAAGGAATCTGTAATTTAGGTAATCTAAAATAAATTAAGGGGCCAGGGAGATGGCTCAGTTGAGTAAGCACTTGCCTGGCAAGCACAAGGGCCTGAGTTCAATCCCCAGTTGCACAAAATAAAATAAAATAAAATAACTTAATTAAAAATATCCCCTACCTGTCTTTCTTCCTCAAACCATAGAATTACCTGCACTTCATACAAAAAAGTGGTTTGTGGGCAGAGAAGACAGACGTGCCCTAAAGAATGTATTATCAACTAGCAAGAGGCTGTCTCGGGGGCCAGATTAGTGACAGAGAGGTGTTCTGAGTTCAGAGAAACATGAGATTGCCTGCCCATCTTCCTTAAGACTTGGGCTACTCTTGTTTCCTCTCCTTTTGTAAAATGATATTGGACACTAAAACTTTTGATGAAGGAAGATGGTATTTTTCAAAAGAATCTTAAAAGCTATTGGAAGAGGATTGATTCAAGGGATTAGTGTTTGAGTGAGACTTTGCAATAATGTGGATTTTTGGAATGGCTTTTTCATTCTATTTTTTAATATGCTTATTCAAATCATGAGATTTAAAACCCCTTCCCAATTCACATGAGGTAATTTGAGATGTACACCGAAAAATACATGATTTCATTCTGATTTGAAGTGAGACTACACTTAATTATAGTGTTATGTTCCAAACACGATCACTTACTTTATCTTACTTAGTGTTTGTATCTCTGGGAGGGACACATTATTATCTCTGTGTTATCACATTGCAAACTGAAGCACAGAGAGGTTAATTGATTTAAGACAGCTAGATAATCATGGGTAAGATGTGAGCTGGTTAACCATGTGGCATTCTCATGTTGCCTTTTTTAGTGGAGAGCATTTATTGTACACCCTAAAATTAAAATAGACAGATTATTTATGACAACTGTTTATTTAAAAATACATAAAAATACATCTACATGTTTATGTAGACAGTTCTGGATAGAATTTAAAAGTTAGAAGCAGGATAAATTCAACTATGCAAAACATCTCATGAGTTGAAGAAAAGTTAAATCTTTGTTTCTCTAAATTGCTTAAACATTTTTAGAATTTTCTAAATTAAAGATGAAAATGTAACTTAGAGGCCTACTTAGTTGCCTGAGACATCATGTGGAAGTCTTTGAGCTAGTGCTCAGGATGCTTAAGGATGTGAGCCGAGACTCAGAGACAGCAGAAGGCAGGAGATAAAGAATAAAGCGATGCAGATCCCTGTCTGCCACCATCTTGACGTTCTGTTGCTCCTCCTTTCAATTTCTGCCAGGGATTGACCATAGGCCTTTGCTCTTAGGCACAGTTCTAGCCCTTCATTACTTTTTATTTTGAGGTAAGATCTGAGTCCAGGCCATGCTAGAACTCGTGATCCTCTTGCCTCAGCTCCTTGGGCTACTGTGATTACAAGCATACACTACCAGGCATGGCTTAAAGTGTTCTTTCTCAGTGCCGTGTTTATATTTATTCCTTCTTCAATATTTTTTTCATTCTAATATTAATTCAATTTAATGTAGTTTGCACTATAAAGGCATTTGTGTAACACAAGGGTTATTCTCTAACATGGTGTTAGGAAGGCATTTTCAATGAAATCAAGCCTTATCAGACTTGCCTTACAGATTGTTAACTTTTTTCTGTGAAGTCTGTTAATACAAACCTATAGATGCAAATAATTTTTTATGAATTTCATAAGCATAGCTTCCTGTTACTTTATTAATATTGTATACACCATAATATGGTCTTTAATACAGTTGTGCTTTATGTTTGTGGTCATGAGTCAGTCTACTAAAATAGGTGAAATACCACCTGTATTTTAGGGTATCATTTGGGCGTGGAAGGATATGAAAAAGTTTGTGAATTCTTATGTGCTAAATATAGAAGCCAGCACAGCACTATCTACTTGGGTGCATGTTGCTGTCTTACTGGCTTGTTTGTCACTCTGCTTTGTCTCCTGAACAATGAGTGCTCTTTTTATAGGAACGCTGGATGCAGTTGGTGTCTGGCCTCTGTTTCCCATGCCACCTCAGGCTCTCCATAATGCATTTCAGTGATCTTCGAAAAGATGTTTTGGAAGACTGTGTAAATGGTTAAGGAGATAGAGGATTAGTGGGTGGTCTATTTCTTCTCCATTAAGATAAAGATTGCAACTTGAAAGATGTGGTTGCCAGTTTGTTTCTTTTATACTTTTAGTCTTAAAATTAAAATTTTGTATTTACACAGACTTAACCTGTACAGGCTCATCAGTATAGTAATTATGTGGTCTTATCTCTGTCCTATCTGTAGGAAAAATAATATTCTTTTTTTCTTTTAATGTATTTAGTAAAGGGTCTACAGGGTCTCACTAAACAAATCTGACTCATAGTGATTCTCCTGTTGTTTTTAGCCTCCCAAGCACTGGGGTTACAGGTGCACACTACCACGCCCAGTCTCAGGTCTGGCATGGTAGGCAGGGGCTCTGCTGTGCTCTGCCTAAGTCTGCTGAGCTATGTGGCCAGCCCTAGAGACATAATATTCTTGAACTTTAGAAATTTAGCATTGTTTGGTCAAATAAATAAGGCCTATTTTCTTTGAGTCCGTATGTACTTGAAGGAAGTGAAAAATCAGGTCAGCTGAGAAATTTGTCCCTCAAGTGGGGGACAAGCTAGGGATTAAACTCGGGTTCACATGCCTGCTATACAAGTACATGCTTGTGATGGTAAATCTTAACTTCCTAATTTTCATTCCTATACATTTTATTTAGAATATTTTGAATAAGAATTGTCATTTTTCAACATATGTTTTCCTGGTCAGGAAGCAAAATATATTTCATGTGTTTTGGTTGGCTAGTTGAGGCCTTCTAACTAATTTCAAAGATTGAAAGCCTGTTCTGTTATACAGATGCCAGAAGCAAGGAAGAAAAACATGTTTTTGTTTTGTTCTCCTTGTTTGGATCCTGGATGAATTGTATGACTATCTCAGTATATAACATATTGTATCCTAAAACTTTAAATGAAATGATATACTTTTTTGAACTGAATCTGATTTATACATGTGTTACCCATAGGAACTTAAAAAAAAAATCCTAAGTCTACTTTTGTAAATTTAGATATTTTGAATATCAAGCTTTTTAAAATTTGTATTTTGACCTCTGAGAGTTATCTTTAATAATTGAAGGTTGTGATCATATTTTTCTAGATGAATATAAAGAAGTTAAAATTGACTTTAAGGCTATTTCTATGTATAAACTGTTCCAGACACTGTAATAAAGACTGCTAGTGTGAGTTTGGGATAGATTAGGGTTAGCCAGGAAAAGAGGAGTTACTCTTCATAGACTGCATGCTACCCCTTCCCTCATCACACCATGTAGCCAGTTGTCTTGGGACCGCCGTGCTAATGACAGGGCATTCTGAATTTAGTCAGATGTTACTGAATAGTGATGGTGAAACCCACTGCTTAACTCTGCCCTGGGGCCAGTCTATAGAATTTAGTTTAGACTAGAGGTATGGCATCTCCTCTCAGGTTACTGCTGCTGTTTTTGTTATTCTTTTTGTACTATCCATGTGGAATACGCCTTTGCTGTTTTTGGCGGATTATTGTGATTGTGATGGGCTCTAGCCTGGCTTGTTGGTCTTTATTGTATGTCCCGTGTGTGAGCATCACGGGACAGGCTGCTCTGCCTGTTCCTGTAGGTAGCAGGCAGCTTCATTTTCTGTTAAGTAGCTCTCTTAGCTTTCCCTAGAGATTCTGCTTTTCTGGTTGCTTTGTTTTGCACAGTTATATATATTTTAAATCTAAGATGCATAAAAGCGTCCCCCCCCCCTTTTTTTTCTTTTTTCAGTTCCTTATTCCAGAACTGTTTTGGTTCTGGAGTAAATGCAATAACCAACTATAACTTACTAACTGTTGTGTACTTCAGATTTTAGTAAATCTCTTCACTCAGAAAGATAAATTAAGAGATCCATTAAGTTTCAAGGAAGTAAAAATCAAAAACCTAAGCAAAATATATCTTCTAACTCCATAGTTTCCCTAGAATTACTAAGAAATTTTGAAATAGTACACCAAAATAATTTTATTCTATATTGTTCAGTCATTTAAGAGTAGATAAAACATAATTTCTTTAAGAATGTAAGCAAATCTTATCTGATAATGACTTTCATATTTATCTCATTGCTACTTTGAGAATTAATAGGTAACAAATGTAGTGGGATTGTGAATTTATCATGTTTAGCACCAGTTGGAACTGATTCTCTTACCTAATAGTGGCTTAATTAAGGTTCTACAACTGTAGACAAACATTATGAATAAATAGTTTTATTTATAAATCAGATAGGAAAGATATACACTATTAGGTACCAGAATTTATTTACTCAATGTAGTATACTAATATGACATGACATAGGTAGTTCTGTCTGAGTCCTCTGAGATGTCAAGTTATGCGTCCTTACCTGTTTTCATGTCCTCTCTAATCCTAGAAAGCTTCTTATAAAACTTAGCTACCTTCTCCCAGATTGAATTCCTTTGGATTTATATTCAGAATGATATCTCTGCTACATCATTATGATTGTTATCATCACCATCACTGTAACAGCCTTGTGTATTTGGAATTGATTAATTATATGTCATTAGATTTAAACTTAGAAATTTTTGCTTAAAGTCTAGATGTATCCTGTACAGACAAAGATGAAAGTGATTTATGGGAGGGCACATGTTTAATTAGTGATATTGTCAGATCTCAAATTTGGATATAATTCTAACACCTTTGTTTGTAATTGTCCTACCAGATTGCTTCCTTTGGTGGGAGGGAGTGCTTCCCCAGGGTCTCCTGCATGCTAGCTGAGTCCTGTCCTACTGAGCTACACCCCAGCCATTTTATTTTTATTTTGAGACTGGGCCTTTCTTAATTGCCTGGGCTGGCCTCAAACTTATGAGCCTCCTGCCTCAGTTTCCCAAGCAGCTACTAATTATATACCTGTGTTTGGGCTGTCAGCAGCTCACTAAACTGCCTGTAAAATTTTGAGTTTTAATCCTATGTTGCTTATTTACTTAATTGTGGTTGTTCATTTATGATTGTAATCTTAGGTATTTCATGAAACTTACTAAAAAGCAACTAGCCCATTTTGGAGTGGATATATCATTTTTAAAAGACCATTCAGCTATAAAACTTATCTGTGGCTCTTCCATTCGAAAGGCCACCTACACGCATTGAGAATGCTTTCCATCTAAATAATTGTTTTTCATGAACATGATTTGACTCAGATAGTATTTTAAATTTAAATGTTAATAGGTTTATTCTACTGAGTGACATATCCTAATTGTTCTACTTGCAGTGAGATTTCTGAAATCACTCATCCTGTTGGAATTCACGTTAAATCTTTTTATTGGAATGTACATATAAGGTATTATTTGCACATCATAACTTTTTGGTCCTATCTACTTTATAAAGAAACCATGTCGTTATGTTAGCACTCAGACAAGAAATGGAATATTATAAACTTTGTGTCTCCTCTTGGTCATTACCTTCCCTCAGAAGGAAATACTAATTGAATAAAACTATATAGATTATTTACTCTTGCTAGTTTACTTAGGTAGAATTATACAATATATTGTTTATGTCTGGCCTCTTTATGATTATAGGATTTCATTGATGTTGCATAGTAATTTGTTTATTCTTATTGTTATACAGCCCATTATGTATCAGTTGTTTGTTGACACTTTTCAACTATTACAATAACATTAAGAACTTTCCCGTACATGTTTTTTATTGTGTGTATACCTAGGAGTAGAATATTGAGACAGAGTAGTGGACATATGCTTAACTTTAAAAAAATACTGCCAATGAGCTTTCCAAAGTGGCTATACAAATTTAGATTCCTGCCAGCAGTGTTTAAAAGTTTCATTGTTATTCATCTTTGTCAGCTCTTGTAATTATTACATTTTATATTAACCTCCTGGTGCCTTGATAAGTTCTTCTGATTGTGTTATTTGAAAAAGGTTTTAGCTTAGCTGGTAGAATCTTTATTTTTTATTTTATTGTATTTTAGGGAAGGGTCTACAGGTGTTCAGGGTCTCACTACTAGATCAGACTCGTAGTGATCCTCCTGCTTACAGCCTCCTAAGAGCTGGGATTACAGGCATGCGCCACCACGCCCTGTCTCAATTGCCCTCTCAGCATGCCCCAGAGGTGGGGCTGGCATAGCAGGCCTGGGGATCAAACTCCGGCCCCTGTGCCTGTTTGCCGGCACTTTAATCTGCTGAGCTATTTGGCCGACCCTTTTGTTACTTTATTTTTTAAAAGGAGTACAAAAAAAGTTTGGACCATTTCAGGAATTTGCATGTCATCCTTGTGTAGGGGCCATGCTAACCTTCTCGTATAGTCCTAGGTTTAGTGTATGTGCTGCCGAAGTGAGCACTGCCCTAATCCTGGTAGACTAGATAGAAGATTAAAGGGGCAGAAAAAAGCTGTTAAGATCCATTTTTCTTCTTTGGTGCCTGTGTACCATGCCAACCTGCCTTGCAGGTAGCCAGCTATGAGCTGAAACCTCTACAAACTGTGAGCCAAATAAACCTTTCTACTTTTAGCATTGGGTGTCAGATATTTTGTCTTAGCAATGAGAAAAATAGTTAAAACAGTGAGTCTAAATAGCAGTATTCAGAAGAAAAGTACTTAACTGGCCACATACTAGAACTACCACACTCTTGGGAGTCTAAATAAGTACTGTGTTCTCAAATAGGATTGAATGGTTTGCATGTGTCCTCCAAAGGCCATTTGCTAAAGGTTTGGTTGGCATCCCCTGGCATAGTTGGGAAGTGGTGACTCTTTTAAGAGGTGGGCCTAGTGGGTATGCAGTAGGTCACTGGGGATAAGCCCTTGAACAGGGATATTGTGATCCTGTTTTCTTCCTGGCCACTATGAGGTGAATATAATCAGAAAAGAGTGTCATATAAACATCAATAACTAGATACTTCAACCTCTAAAGAAAGCATTTTTCAGTAATCATTGAACTGTTAACTTCAGAGTAGAGGTGATAATACAGTGCTTACTTTAGATTTACTGTGAAACACTTAGAGAGCAGTGCTCAGAAAAGTGAAAACTTAACATGTTAGTTTCTATTTCCTCTCTTGGAATATTTTGGTGCTTCTAGCTTTACTTTAATTCTAAAAATCCTTGAGGCTCAACTTGAGTCCTGACCCTTCTACAGATTCTCTTGATTTTCATAGCCAAGACAGTTTTTCCTGAATTTTAGTGAAATCTAAAATTTTCCTCTGGCATTTATGTGCACCTTTTTACATACTTATCTGTAGTCACCTTTTATATAGTGCATTTTCCCAGAGCATAAGTTCCTTAAAAATAGGCACTGTATTTTAATAAAGTTGTTAGCTCTGTCATTATGAGCATCTTTGCAAGAATCTAGAAGTTACCCAATAAAAAAGGAAAACTTGTTTATTGAGTTAATGAAATCTACTTTCTTGTAGCATTTTTTAGTATGTTAATATAATTTAGACGCACACAGTAATTCCATCAATCACAGGGAATTTGCACCTGCACTGAATGCCCTTTGCTTCCTTTTTGCCTGTTCCCCTCACCTCCCTTTTACTTCTGCTCGCTTCTATTTACAAAGCCTTGTTTCCATCTCATCCTTTCCTTACTTTTTTCTTTGCCTTTCCTTTCTTTTCCCCTCCTCTATCCCAAGTCTTTGTCCTTTTGAATAATTTGGTCCTATTTCACAATTTGTTATACATTTTGTCCTTATTTACAGTTTCGTTTTCTTACTTTCACTTTCAGTTTCAATCTTATCAGAAAGACAGTAATATTTACACTTGTGTTGGATTTATTCTACTTAATCCATCCATTTACCTATAAATATTTCAAGATGTCTGGGCTTGGTGGTGCCACCCCTATAATCCCAGCACTTGGGAAGCTGGGTCAGGAGAATTGCTGTGCCCTCGAGACCAGCTTGGGCTACCAAGTTACATCAGGCTAGCCTGAACTACATAGTGAAACCCCATCTCAAAGATAAAAAGAGAAAAATAAATATCTGAAGTTTATCCTTCTTTGTGGCAAATTAGTACTGTGTTGTATTTAAAAAACAAAAACAAAACAAAACAAAAAAAACCCCATACATCTTTTTTATCCATTCCTTAGTGGATGGGCCTTTGAGTTGTTTCCACAATTTAGCTATTACAGACTGTGCTACTATAAACATGCATTTGCATATGTCACTGTGATATGATGCTTTTAATTCTTTTGGGATGATATCAAGAAAGAGAATAGCTGGGTCAAGTGGGACCTAGTTTTTGTGGAATCTCCACATTGATTTCCACAGTGGTTACATTAGTCTATACTCTCACCAACAGTGGACAAGGGTTGCTTTTCCCCCATGGTTCCTCCATCATTTGTTATAGGTTGATTGCTTGATAATAGCTGTTCTTTCCAGGGTGAGATAGAAATCTCAGTATTGTTTTAATTTGCATCTCTCAAATGACCAGTGATGTTGAACATTTTTTTCACATATTTACTGTTTGTATATCTTCATTTGAGAAGTGTATAATCATCTCAGATTCCCCAGTTTTGCGTTGGGTCTTTAAATATGGGGGTGTCTGATTTTTTGTTTTTTTTGGATACAGGGTCTCGCTACGCAGTTCAGACTTGTAATGATCCTCCCATCTCAACCTCTATAGTGCTGGAATCACAGGTGTGAGCCATCATGCCTGGTTTTGGGGCAGGCATAGCATGCAGTACTGAGGATGAACTTGGGACCTTGCACTTGCCAGGCAGGTGCTTATGCTGTCAAGCTGTCTCCCCAGCTCTCAATTCTCTTTCTCTTTCTGTCTCTGTCTCTGTCTCTGTCTCTGTCTCTGTCTCTGTCTCTGTCTCTGTCTCT
>NDGN011393638.1:0-10729 GCA_002564285.1 Tympanoctomys barrerae
CGTCTTCGTCTTCGTCTTCGTCTTCGTCTTCGTCTTCGTCTTCGTCTTTGTCTTCGTCTTCGTTTTCTTCGTCTTCTTCTAGTTGTTATTTTCTAGTGTCTGTGTCCTGAATCCAAGAAGCTGATCACTACTCTGCCATTTTTCTTTCTCCTCTGATTGAACTTCTGGTGTATCATTAATTTATTGCTTATAATTCCTTCAATCTCACTTAAGATTATTAAGAGGAAGAAAGCCTTCTTACCATTTATTTCTTGATTTGTTTATTCGTTTATTTACTAATCAGGTAGACTAGGAAAGAAGTTTCTGGGTGAAAAATAGGTTGTATAGAATATTACCATATTCTGAGTATTTTCTTCTGCTTCCTAATCACTTTAAGATCAGCATGCATAGCAGCTTTTCCTTTTAGCAAAATACTGGCACTTAGCAAACTTAGCAAAGTCTGTAAATTCCTGAATCATTATTTCTGCATCACTAGCTCTTCAAGTAAGGAAAAAGTGTTAAGATGTTTCTGAATATTTTTAATAATTTATGTAATAAGCAGAGATGTGGAAGACCTACTGAAACCTATGTGATAAGGTCTTGGGCCAGCTTATGGTAACAGGTTTATCTTGAGTTTCACTTAAAATAAGGTCATGATTTAATGCCAATTTAGTGAACATTTTCTGGGCCATTACTGTGTGTAGATAACATGATAAGTACTAAGTATATGGAAATGGACCTCTCACACAGAGCCAGAGATAGTGGAAAAGGAATAAGGAGGCTGGCCTTGGGAAAGTGAATTGGAGAATTGTAATGCCAGAGTGGGACTTTGAAGGCAGAAAGGAATTATCTAGGCAGGCTTGTTTGTGTTAGTGGAGTCTACCTTAAATAAGGGTAGCCAGAGTTTAATTATTGCAGTGGTTTTATCATTCAGCTGACATTTGCTGCCCTTAAGAGTTTTAACCATCTAGTTTCTTCCCACATGAGAAAGTATCTCACTAACAAAGAAGGCTAGGGTCATTTTCCTCTCTCTGACTTTGCTTGCATTTGACATATTGAAAACCAGATGTTTTAGTGAACCGGTGCCTCACTATTTTTTTTGTAAACTGTATATATCCATATTTATACTGACAGTCATTTAGAGAAAGAAAATATAAATGTAATAATATTAATATACATAAATGTTTATCTTTAAGGATTTTCCTTAAGTGTTTATTGTGAGAGCTGACAGGTGAATGTCTTTTTAGAGTTCTATGATGTATTTCCTAAATTAAAAAGCAATTTTAGTAGAATATATTCTATGTAATTAGTTCAATAGCTCCAAAATCAGAAAATTAGCAAGAAAGGTTATTTTTAATTTCTGTTATTTATGGATTAAATAATACGACGAAGGTAGAATTTCTTTTCCTTCAAAGTAATCATTTACCATTTTGTGTATTAACGAACATTAATATAAATTATGTTGCAGCAGTTTCTCTTTAAATTAGGCCCTGTGCTTCAAAGAAAGAACATTTGCCCTTTGCTTACCCTTACACTTCTGTCAAACATACACACTGTCAGAACAGATCACTTATCATTTATATTTTTCTCTGTTGTTCTCATTGGCCAGAACTAGATTTGCCTTTAAGCTGCATCTATGTTATTGACATTTTCTTCAAAGACTGAAGCTAGAACCAGATGATACAAACGAGTTGTGCTTTCCAGCAGATGCATTTAGTTTTCAGCTGTTTGTAGGTTATTTTTTCTGGGCTGTAAAAAATAAAAAGCCTAAAGCATTATATTAACTGTGCTGTTTATATGGGTGCTAATACACTTTGAGTAAAACCTTCAATTACTAAGCATTTTTGAATCCTGACAAGACAGTCCCATGACATTAATGGTATCTTTATAACCTTTTTAACTTCTGGTTTCTGTGACAGAGCTCTACAGTAACAGCAATGGGTTTGCCGTTGGCAAACAAAAACTCATTTTGAGAGGATAATAGGTATTTACTATTTAGATAGCTGGCAATAAAATTTCTCTGAATGAGATTTTCCTGAGAAACTATGAGCTGATTAAATTACTTTCTTTTAATGGACTGGAAAAGCACATAATAATAGTTTGTTGAAGCTTTGCACCCAATGCCTTTTTCCTTTTTTTTTTTTTTTTTTTTTAAGACACAGGAACAGCCTGGTTTTGGTGAATTATAAGAGTTAGTAGAAATTATTTTCCAATGTACAGCTTACTCTTGGATTTTTCTCTGAATTAAAAAAAGTTTTTTGAGTGGGTTACTTGTGTAAGGAGAAAAAGGATATAGTCAGTAACATGTCTCTTAATCTCAAGTTTGCTTTTAATAAGAAACCAAATTCAATTTTATTCCTCAAGGATTGTGTTTAGGAAATTCAGGGAGAGGTAAAAGTGGAAAACCACCCTGTTCTAGTGGATAATACCTTTCTCATCTTATTTAAAATGAACCATAATCAATAAATCATTCTTCCTATTGCTTTAAGAATGAAAAGGTTTTAATAGCATTNATTATTAATATATGTTTCTATTTCATGAACAATTTAACAAAAGACTTATTTAATGATTATTAAATTCAGATCTTATAAAATTCAGCATAGCAATCTTTGCTAAAAATGTGTAAGAAAGAAATTTCTCATTAGTTTAGTAGAAATAGGAAGGAAATACCTAAAAATGTATTTCATTACTGTAAAGCTTGATGTAGGAGTTTCTCAAAATTCTGTTAAATGTGAATTTTGTCGATAAATGTCAACTAAGAAAAATAATTTACGTTTCTTGATTTAAAATGTGAAAATGTACAGTACATAAAATACATTTGGTAAATTGAACTGTAAACATTTTTCTTTAAAGACAAATCTATTATGGTCCTTGGGGGTGACAGCTTGTAGAGTATCTTTCAAGGCCACGAATTTTGCACAGAAGAACATCAAATTCAGTATTTTTATTGGCAGTCAGAATTTCATATTTGTTGCTATAATAAAATTGTGATTGAAATGGGACCTTGAGTGTCCTGTCCTTATGTGAAATGGTTTCAATTTGAATATCACACAGACCCTAACTTAGAACACATTCATTTCCTCTTAAGCCTTTGGCACTGACACATTCAGTGCTGGCATTGTTTTTCATTTCAGCAAATCTGTGCTTCTGGCACCACAAGATGCAAGGGACAGTAGTGATGATAAAGAAATGAAGAGAGAAATATTATTTGTTTTCTCTGAATGGCATTCCAGGTCACTGTTATAAACTATAAAATACTTCATAATTTAGCTGTTTTCGGGTCAATTGTTTTATTCTTATGCTTTTTCCTACTGTCTTGGGGTTTTAATGAATAAACATCCATGATATATTGTAAAATAAGAGTTTGTCTAGTACATTTACTGAAATTTGTTTTTAAACTTACTTGGGAAATTTTTTAGAAAACTTGAGATTATGCTAAAGTAGAAATCTGTCCTGTTTTGTTTTATTTCAGATAATCCTAAATTCATTGGTGAAGCAGAAAGGATGTAATGAATATGCACTTGAGGTTTAATCATTTGTTATTCAATAAGGCATATAAGTTCAGTGCATTTGCCATTTTGTTAAATTTAGTCTTTCTCGAATCTGGTAATGAATACCTACATTTAAAATATTGTGGGGTTTTGGGCAATTTTTCAGTGGCCACTCAGTACAAATTTTCCATACTGTACTGGTTTTTACAGAGAAAATAAGTCATTAAAGAAAAATATTATTATGATCATGATTATTATACTATCAGTGATTAGACTTTAATAGACTAGAAAGCTACTCTGATAAAATAAAAAAACAATTGCTTTGTATTGATAGTAATTTTCATGACAATATTGAATATGTTGGTCTTTATTATTAAATCAAAAACTGTGAAAGTTCCGTATCAATTTTTTGAATCTCCATTTTTTCCTTTGTGAATCAATGAAGTTATGTTTTCTCATTTAATAAAATGCATATAAATGTGAATGTTAATTAAATGTTGTTACGCTATGATGAATTACATGACCATATAGTTTTCCTTTAATCTTAATGTCTTCCCCAACCCTAGTAACATCAATTGGTGTCTTGCTAATGCTGTTTATTTTTATGAAGTGGTAAACAAATAGATGAAATTCTTATTCAGTAATTCAGGATTTGAAGACTAATAGAATGCAGTTTCATAGTGTTGTTCAAAGTACTTTTTTTTCTTTTCCTTTCTTTCTTTTTTTTTGCATGCAACTTCCCTGTTAAACAGTTCTTACATTGAATTCTTCTTCCTTTAAAAGAGATTTTCAATTTTAACATGAGGGAACTGGTGTCATGGGTAAGGGTTTTACATGGAAACAGAGTAGCAGATTGAAGTGGTTTCAGGGCTTTAATCCCTTGGTAAATTAGCCAGCAGGCTAGCCTTTTCATAGATGTGCTAAACAACAGGTTGATACCATTTGGGCATTAGCAGTGAGAATCACCTGAGGGAATAGGGAATGAATAAGAAGAAATGTAGACTGGGAAGAAGGCATGGCTATTAACTTTTGCCAGAGCAGACAGCTAACGTAATACCCATAAGTGAGTCATTCTATCCAATATTTAGATTTTTCTCCTATCTTCTTAATTTTACATATTCTCAACATCCTCACATTTGCTTCAAGGAAATATTACCTTTTGCTATAAAACTTGTCCATAGGCATATAAAAATTTCATGTTGCACATTTGTACTTTCTCCTTTTTTGAAAAAAATTTGAACCTTCTAAATGTAGTTGCAGATTATTGCTTCTAATAAATTAGAAATACTTTATGTAGTGGACATTTTAGAATTAAAAAGATTTCAAGTATAAACTACCATGCCTATTTAGAAAAGAATGAACAGATGCTTCTAAACTATAAAATTAATTTCTTAAACAGTTTTTCACATTTTTCTGAATTAAGTACCTAAGTAAAAAGGAATTCTTCACATTTTTCAATATCAGCACTGTTATTTAATACTATTAAAAAATAGTGAGTCATTACAGCATAATTTGCAACACCTAAAATTTTTTTTGATACTTTAATGTCATTTCATGTAAGAAAAGAATTTCTATAAAAAAGAAAATCAAGTTTTAAAATTACTCATTTTGTATGTTATTTAAAATTCCTAAGGTAATGATATTGACAAATATTAGAATAATAGAATATTAAGTGAGTTGATAAAGGACTAAAATTATTAAAATAACCTGCTACCCTATGAAGCCCTCTCTAAGCTTTTAATTTTTCATTTATAATGGGGGGCTTTGGGGGATCAATATGAAGATCTGTTGATAATATTATATTTAATTAGAGTAATCAAAAACCATGCTCAGAGCATGACACCTGCCAGTGAGAGCTTCAAAAAGATAGTAAGCAGCATGCATTAGAATCCTCTCTTTTGCTTGTCCACGAGCACTAATCTAGCAGAAGTCCCAAATGGGGCGGCTAGTCAGCTATTTTATTGACTTTGATCTGGTTTGGGGGGCAGTTTATTTTCCCATAATGCCATTGATCAATGATTTCCTTTCAGCAGTGATGTAATTAAAGGGCTTTAGTTGGCTTCTGCTGTGTTGCCTTGAAATTTATTATTCTGGAGATTTAAAGAAGATCGATAGGGTGCAGTGGCCCGATGTTTAGACTCGGGTAGGAGGACCCTACTGAGAGTATAAGGCATGCAGGAAACAAGGCTTCAGGACACAAACAAGATGTTTACCTGGGACCTTGAGCTGACCTATTCATAACAGATCCTGTATAACCAGTAGCACTGTAGTACCTATTTTTATCATAGACTGAAAACCACTTTGTCCTCTTTGTTATTGATTTTTACAGTTTGTTTTAAGGCAATTGAAATCAAATATTCCTGTTGTCAGATAATTAAAATTTAAACATATTTTCAGAAATGCAGATTCCACATGCCTTCATCATGAAATGGGAATAAAACATAATTTAGGAATGTGAATTTCTTTAGAGATTCACTAAATTAATTTGCTTTATTTTATAACTAATTTAAATGTGTATAGTTTATTCTTGTATGCTTACAAACATACATGCAATGGCCACTATTCCCAAGTGATCAAAAGATCGCAATTCACACAACCAACCATTAAAGAAATTAAAAACTGCCTCACAACTTACATTACTTTGCAGATTAATAAAATCAGTTTGAAATTTCTTTATAAACAGTGACTCCTGCACTGCTTATTAGCATATTTAATGAAGTCAAAATCAGTTGAAAGTCTAGGGGACAGATTTAGATTTCCCAGACCATTCTCTGTGTTGTTTCATTGGTAGTAGGTTGAAAACAAAGAACAAAACATCATCACCAAGTCTCAATATAATTTGCAGTTTTAGGTTTTAAAAGATGCTGAAGTAATCCTTTTTAGTTTTTTGAACATATAATCTTCCAATCTTACTGGCCTCCAGTGATAGATTTTATAGGGGCTCAGCTTGAAAAATGCAAAAGGGAAGTGTTGGGGGAGTGGGGAAGAACCCTGACAGGACAAGAAGCAGCTGTCTTGAATTCTAATATTTTTTTGCCTTTCATGCTTATATGACTTTTATAAATTACATAATCTGTGAATCTTAGATTATCTGTGAAATGAAGAGAGTGTTAGATTGGGATTGTTCAGTAAAGGATACACAGTGTCCCAAGGAGTTTTTCTAAATAACATTCCTTCATACCATTTACCCATGCTGAGATTGACCTTAGCTATTCATTCAGGTGATTAAGTGTGCCAATCTTAAACTTGTTTTCTCAGCCTTAGGAGTGTTATATTTAACTGTCATTTTTAGGGAGTTTTAGTCATCAAAGGCATGTGGAACAGAACTGTTATGGTTAAAAATAAGAGAAAACAAAAATAATTAATCACTTTGCTAAATGCAATCAACATGGAATAGTGAGCTCTCATTAAAGGTAAGAGACTTTTGAGCCAAGAGCAGAAGTATCATTGTAAGCCTGACCTAATATTTAATTATATGCATCAACTTATAAATATTACTAGAGCTATTTGTCATAACTGAGGAATAAGCAGAGAAAACTATCCATAATAGAAAGAAATGAGCAAATTTAGAGATTTCACTTATTTATGTTTTCCTTATCTCCAGCAGTCAAATGGAGTGAATTGGGATTTCATATTTTTTTAAGAACACTGATAGTGTAGTAAAAAAAAAATGCTTCATTTGAATTCAGTATATGCATGATGAGAAAACTTAGAGAGATATGGAGAGTCATAGTCCCTGAGTATAAAGTTATAGGACATAAGAACACATGTAAAGAAACACTTGCAAATAAAAAAATGAGTCATAAGTAAAGGTATATATGAACCTTGCTAAATGAACAAAGATGCAGGGTAGGTTTTTTTTATATTTGATTGTTTACATATCTGTTTATTTTCTTTGTTTGCTTTATTTTCTTCGTGGCAGTCATAATTTCAATACATCAATTTATGCCTGATTAGTGGTTTAGCATCAGGCTTTCCTCCTAAGAAGTAAGCTCCATAAGGACAAGAATTTTGTGTGCTTGTTTACCATCTATCTTGGAAGTAAGTCTGCCATGTGGTAGGATTATTAAATAACTCTTTAGAGTTATTTTCTGTTTCCACAGAGAAAAATGTAATAAGAATTATGCTTTAAGAAGTTAACTTTAGGGGCAGGTTAAGGATGAGTTGTCTTGTGAATGAAATGATGAAGCAATGACTATAGCCACAGTAATAATAAAAATAAAAGGGCAAATTAAAGCCTTATTTCTGATTTTACCAGTATAGGTTATAAAAAACAAGTGGATACAGATAAATGTAAAAAACTTATGTCATTAAATAAGTTAGAAGAAGTATAGGAAATGAACAGGGTTGAAGGCAGATAAAGATCTATTTGAATATTGTTTGAGTCTTATAAATACACACTTATTATAATCAGTATTTTGAAATTTACATGTCATTATTTTCAGTAAGCATTATGCTGACAAAGACCATTTTTCACACTTTTGCTGTAATTTTAAAACCACACTCATTGATCAGATAATTGTCCTCCATGGCACAAATGACTATTACTCAGTCTTATGTCCTTAATACAAGCTCTTTCTTAGTCTTCTTAATTTCCACCTAATTCTTGAGCATTCGTTAAGAAGCGGTCATGTTTATTTGTACTTTCATCATATATAATCTGGCGCATTCCAAGGATACCTGATGCCATCTGTGCCCATACCTCACTTCTAAACATCAGGCGTGCACAGTCAGCTCTCCTTAACAGACAAGGTTTCCTAAATTCATTTAATTTCATGCCCCAGTCTCAGCAGGTTCCTCTTTTAAAGTTTCTCTACTATATCTTTCTTCTTGTTCAAAATAGCAATTTTGCTATTTTAATTAATTTTTATTTTTGAACTTTATTAACTTAAAGACACTGCTGGGTTGTCTAGGTATACCATGTCACATAATATGAGCGACTATATCTGGTCCTTGGCCTTTTTCTTTTGGCATTCCCTGTTCTCTCCTTCCCACGCCCAAGAATTGACCAATTTTCCCTGCCAGATCCTTCTACCATGACATCTAGGCCTTGGAGTCACCCAGCTATGGACTGAAACCTCTCAAACTGTAGGCCAAAAGAAATCTTTCCTCCTTTAAATTGTGTGTCAGGCATTTTATCTCAGGAATGGAGAGCTAATTTTACAGTAAGTTCCTCATCTGCCTCATTGATTGCATCACTATGCATTTTAGATTCTGCTTTCTAAACTACATTTTCATCTTTCCATTAACCTTGTTGTCACTGTGTTTATCTTGGGTAAATCATCATTTTTTGGTACAGCCCTCTAATTCATCTGTTCACAGTCTTGCTTCTATGATTTCTTACAGAGCTGCTAGAACATTTTTCTTAAACTGTAAATTGAATCCTATAAGTGCACTGCACAAATTCCCCAGTATCTTCCATTTGTACCTAGCATAAATTCAGAACTCTAGTGCAAGTTCTTCCCTGCATTTACTGTGTTTACTCTAGCCTCCTCTTGCACCACTCCTTTCTAAAGTCTAACCATACTGGCCTCCTTTTTACTCTGCCATTTGCATGTTTTTCCAACTGCCTGAAACACGCTGTCTCTTGCCTTTCTCCAAGATTAATTAATTAATTTTTTAAAAACTTTTTGTTTTTGGTGGAACCAGGGATTGAACTCCAAGATTAATTTAAACCTGTTATTAAGGTTTCAGATTAAAATTTTATATCTCAGTGAAGTCTTTTGTTGTTGTTGTTGTTGTTTTATTTTTTCAGTGAAGTCTTTTTGACACTTAACATTAGACATTAGCAACTTTTCTGAAAACATTGTATTTCCTTTATAGAAATCAAAGCAGTTTTCTAATTTGATGATTTTCATGATTGCTTAATGTTTTATTAAGGTGTGATTGAATCTCTTTTATATATTATATGCTTCATAATCTAGCATTGTTTATAGCAATAGAAAATGCTTAGTCATGATCTGTCATTTTACAATTTATCTAGCTCCTTTGTAATTTCACATACTTACCTTAACTCTCCTTCCTCTGTAATTGGCCCTTTTCTTCTTCTGAGTTGATTACTCTCCTTTGTCTTCATAGTTTTACTAAATATATGTTGCTAAGCATTAACTTTAAAACTGTTTTCAACTAGAGTCAACAATATATATTATTTTGGTTCTTTTTCTCAGTGCTCTTAAAAGATTCATTTATTTCCAAGTAGCTGTAGTAGGTTAATTCTTTGTGATATCATAATTGATTGAATGAACGTACTGTAATTCTTTTTGCCTTTTTGTTTCTGATGGACTTTTGGGTTATCTTACATTTGGAGCCAGTATAACCAAGGGTGTTCAGTACATTCTTGTAAAAATCTCTATCCTGACACACTTGAGTGATCTCTTTACTCCAGAATTGATAGAAAATTGGAAATTTATATACATTTCCACTATCAATAAAACATTGAACTTTCAAAAGGATTATACTAGTTTTTTTTCTAGTATTTAACAGTTCTTAAATACAAATGACAAATAAATTTATAAAAAAATGTTCAACATCACTGGTCAAAAGTTGCAAATTAAAACATACTGAGACTCATCTTACCCCAGAAAGAATGGCTATCATGAACAAGTCAACCAATAACAAATACGGGAGGGACTGGGAGGAAAAAGGAGCCCTTCTCAAAATGTAAGGTGTTGCAACCAATGTAGAATTCAGTGTGAAGAATCCTCAAAAAGCTAGGATTAGAAGTCCTATTCAATCCAGCTATTCACCTCCTAGGTATTTTTTCCAGATGAACTGAAAACATTGTATCACAGTTATATATGTGCACCCATGTTTATAGCAGCAAAATTTGTCATAGCTAAATCTTGGAAACAATCCAGATGCCTCTCAACTGAGGAATGGACTAAAAAATGTGCTATTTTTATACAATGGAGTTTTACTCGGCTTCAGAAAAGATAAACTTGAGGCTTGTATAGGTAAATGGATATAACTAGACAATACTGGTAAGTGAAATAAATCAGACCCACATGTGCAAACATTGTATTGTCTCACTAGTATAAGAACCTGAAAGAGTAAATAAAATCTGAAGGGTACAATAGATACTGTAAAAGAGGAAGAATCTGTTCAATGGAAAGGAAAAAGTGAGATTAGAAAAAGGAAAAAAGAAAGAATAGAAAAATATATATTTATTTATGTACATATGCAAGAAAGATTGAATAATTGTATTGCTGATTTCTGCTGGTCTATTGAAAGGAGCAGTTAATGCTTAAATTTTTTTTTTT
>NDGN011393643.1:0-13405 GCA_002564285.1 Tympanoctomys barrerae
CCACAATAATCAATCACAAACTCCAGAAGCTGCCCCAAGACTGCATGAGGCTTTGGGGGAACAACTAGACACAAACCATAAAAAGAAATAAGAGAAACTACACATGCTGTGGGCTAGCCACGGAAATGGTGTGGGCTAGCCATGGAAATGGCGTGGGCTCTTAAGTTTTCCAATGGTGCCAGTGAAAGGGCTTCATGATCAAGGGCATGGTTCCAGAAGATGAAAAGGACCAGCGGTTGTGACCATGCCTGAAGAGACAAGATCAAACAGACCCAGAATGGAGAAAAAGCTGCAAAATATGCTTCATGCTTCAGTCTATCCCAGTAGCTCTCCACCTGGTGGTATTTTTCTTTCTATAGGGGCAAGATTGGTAAAATCTGAAGGTTATCATGTTGCAGGCAGTCTGAGTTAGATAGAAAATTGTAGGCAGTCAGACAAGGTCAGGCCCTCGAAGGAAATAACAACAGCCAGGCGCCTTACAACTGTGGGAAGGATGGAGGCCCCTGCTGTACATTGAACCTAAAAGACTGGCATCCAGGATTGATCATTACTCAGGAAGAATTATGTTCTGAAGGCCTCCCAATAAAGTCCTGTTTTACATTCATGCCTGCTTGCTGCGTGACTCGCTACCCCATTTGGTCCTTGGGCCTAATGAATTTTACCTGAGCAAATGGTGCTTGTAATCCCATTTGTTGACCATTGTTTAGTCCCACCCTGCATCTGCCTAAGTGAGACCCCTTTGTCTCTACCTCAACCCTGCATGATTTTGTCCTATAAAAATAACCTGAAAGACACAGCTTCCTGGGCAACCTGCTCGGGCCCCCGTTCCGTCCCTCTCYGACAGAAGCTTTCCTTTCCAATAAAGTTTTACCCTCAACCTCTGTTTGTTCCTAAAATTCATTCTTCATTCTTTGGTTTTAGAGAACATGAACTCATCCAGGCCAGGTTGAGAGTTTCATGTCCCTATATCAATCACAGCAGGGGAATGTGAGGGGTTGAGGAGAGGGGGTGGCTTGCTGTCACCATCCGAGGAGCAGAGGCTGGGGATGTTGTTTTTCCCTAACAGAAGATGCTGGACCCAAAGCATCAGCTGAAGGAATCACGCCCAGACCCCTCTTTGGGCCGTAGACACGGCATCACCTTAAGAGCGAGTCATTTTAGTGCATGATAGCTGAAGCCCCCTGGGCAAGGACCCCATGCCCTGGGCCCACGCTAAGCTGCCCTCCTTATGGCAGGTTTGTTGTTTGAGCTTCCTGGAGTCCTGGATTGGAGCAGCTAGAAGGCTGAGGCCAGCACCTCCACGGATCCTTTGTGAGCCCCAGCATGTGTCTAGCCCTTGGCCAGAGTCCACGTGGGATGCAGGAGCAGCCCAGACCTTGTGCCTGGCTTTGCAGGAGCTCACAGCCCACACCAGAAACCCCTCCACAGACGGGCTGGGCCTCCTGCAAATCCTGGGAGACCTGGGAAGGAGCCAGGAGCTCCGGGTGGTGGCAGACAACAAGGAGTCTAGGAAGCGCACGTCCCCTGTGTCCTTCCCTGGCTGCAAGGTTTGGAGCTGACTTCCCCTTTCTTGCCATCTCTGAAAGGTGGGGTGATCTAGAGGAAAGGGCCTGGGCACCATACGGAGCCCTGGGCCCATGTGCTGGGACGGGTACACACTGGAGGCGTGAGCTTTTGCTACCATGAGACATCCAGGCATAGGAGCTTTCTCCAGGAGGCCGTGGGTGAAAACCTCCTCTTCCGAGGTGGGACAGTAAAGGCGACCTTTTGTTCCCTTCCATAGTGGTCTTAGAACATGGCCTGTTGTTCTGTGCGGCTTCTCCCATCAGACCTAGGGCTACGTCTCTGCTCCTAGTATGCAGGCTCTGTGACTGCCCGACCAATAGAATGTGGTCCTCCCTTCTAAGGGGCTCTGAGAGCTCTGCTGCCACACTGTGAGGAAGTGAGGGGCCCGGCCACGAGGGCAGTACCCGAGGGGTGTTCGGAGGACACAGAGCATGTTTAAATTCAGACACATTTTCTTACAGTAAAAGACTTTGCCATTAGCCCTTCTCAGACCATTTTCTCTTGCTTTGATCACTTATCCTCATGATTTTCTATTTCCCACAGTGTTTCTGCAGAAAGTCGAAAAAGTAGAGTGGACGCCGGTGCCGAATGCCACCCAGCGGAAAGGCGGGCTTGTGGCATCCTCAGCCATCTCATTCACTGTTCCTGGCAGCTTGTGATCTCTGCCTCTTCCCCAAGCCAAAATGACCACGAAAGGTAAAGCACTTGAAGGCAGCCACGGCAGTGCAACTCCAGCCGCTCTTGAAAGAGAACGTTCACAGGCCGGCCAGATAGCTCAGTGGACCAGAGCGCCGGCTTAGGCAAGCTCAGGCAAGCGCAGGGACCACAGTTCCACCCCTGGCGCCACATGCTGCACCAGCCCCGCCCCCAGGCCAGGCTGAGCCAGCCAGATTCCTGCCTGTAATCCCAGCGCTAGGGAGGCTGAAAGCAGGATCACTGTGAGTCCAGCTGGGTAGTGAGTGAGACCCTGCAACAACCAAATACATTAAAAAAAGAGAGA
The DNA here is from genome assembly GCA_002564285.1 of Tympanoctomys barrerae. Taxonomy (NCBI): domain Eukaryota; kingdom Metazoa; phylum Chordata; class Mammalia; order Rodentia; family Octodontidae; genus Tympanoctomys; species Tympanoctomys barrerae. The sequence goes on from NDGN011393643.1 coordinate 2,567, forward strand.
GAGAAAGAGATCTTTCAGAACTGCTTCAGAAAGTATCCAGAATGATGGGACAAGTGTGTTTGGAGAGAGGGAGTATTTTGAGGATGATTAATAGGAATATTAATCCTTTGCATGAATTTTTTTTTCAGTACCAGGGCCCTGCGCTTGCCAGGCAAGCACTTATTCTACCGAGCTATCTCCCCGACCCACGAATATTTTTTTAAAAGTTAAATATTCGCTACATTTTTTAAACCGACTCTCACAGCTGGTCCAGCTGACTCTGGCTGAGGTCACAGGTGACAACTGTCAGATAGAAATGACCGAGCTACAGATGGCGCCAGCCCCTGGCTGGCTTGTCACCTCCTCTTTAGCTCGCCCCACCCAGCCAGTGCCATGTGGAGCAGAGGTGAGCAGTCTCCCCGAGCCTTGTCCTCAGCACAGGTGCAAGTTAAATACTTGCAAATAAATGATGCTGTTGTTTTAAACTCCATGTTTTTGGTGGTTTGTAATAAAGCCACAGGTGGCTGAAGCACCCTCCTTCATATTCCCTCCTCTTAGTTATTCAATTATACATTTTTAAAGCATTTGTCACGTGCCAGCTGCTGTTCCAGATGCCAGGCATAGAGGAGTGCAGAAGCAGACAGGAGTCCTCACGGAGCTTGTATTCTATTAAGGGAGACAGGAAAGTAGGAAACAGAAATAAAATGTTGTATGTGGTTTGGAGGGTGGGAATACTGAGGAGAAGAATAAAGGCCGGGAGCAGAAGAGGAAGTGTGGCCCCGAGAGGCTTAGCTGGCACGTGGCGCTGCATGAATGAAAGGAGGATGCAGCCACGTGGGTGCTTGGGGGAAGAGCACTGTAGGCAGAGGGAAGAGCGAGTGCAAAGCCCTGAGGTAGCAGGGTGCATGCGGCGTGCGAGGAACACTCAGTGTGGCCACACGCGGTGGGTGCTGGACTGTGGCAGAATGTGAGACCAGGCTGGGGGTAGTGGGCCTCATGCTAGGGCCTGGGCAGGTAGTGTAGGGTTTATTCTCATGGGAGGGTCCCGGGCAGAGGGGTAGCACATTTGAGCAGGATCACTGTGACTAGGGAGGTTCAAAGATGAAAACAGGAAGATCACCAAGAAGGCCATCTATGTGAGATCATGAGCCAGGTGTTTTAAACCGGGATGAAGGACCAGCGAGATAGGTCAGCGGACTAAGCGCCTACTAAGGAGGCAAGTGCAGGGACCAGGGTTCGATCTCTGGCACTACATGCTGCACCAGTCCTGCCCCCGGGCAGGCTAAGTCGGCCACCGAGTCCTGGCATGGTAGTGCACTCCTGTAATTCCAGTGCTGGGGATGCTGAAAACAGGAGGGTCACTAAGAGACTGAGCTGTGTAATAAGACTTTGTACCAAATATATATATTAAACAAGGACGCTAGCAACACAGAAAGTGGTGAGACTCTCAAGGCAGAGCAGTGAGGATTTGCTAAATGTTTGGGCGTGAGTGTGAAAGCCAGAGAGTTCAAGGGTCTCTCCTAGGGTTTGACCTGAGCCACTCGAAAGGAGGATTTGCTCTTCGCTAAGATGGATTTTGTGTGCAGAGAGAGATTTCAAAAGTTCTGTTTGGAGCATGTTACATTTCAGATCCTGTGGCTACCAGTCTCAGGACAGCCCTAGTAACCCAGCCACCTGGTACCCTGGTGTAGTCCCTTCCCACACAATGCCAGGGCAAGTCAGGGTGGCCAGTGAACTAGGACAGAAGCGATGCTATGTCGCTGCTGAGAGTAGGTTCTAGAATCCTGGACCTCTAGATCCCTTCTCACTCTTCACCTCTCTTTCTCTCAGCTGGCTTGGGGAAAGCCAGCTGCCGTATGATGAACAGCCCCGTGGAGAGGCCCATGCAGGAAGAAACTGAAGCTCCTGCCAACGGCCATGTCTGGGACCCAGATCTTTCTACCCCAGGGCCAGCTTTTGAAATGCTGCAGCCTGAAAGAGAGATGCTGAGCTGGAACCACTCAGCCTGTCCTCTCCTGGGTCCCTGACACTCAGAAGCTGTGTGGGACTGGAAATGTCAGTTGCTTTAAGCTGCTGATTCTGGAGGCCATTTGTTATGTAGCGTTAGAGAACCAGTACAGACCCGTATTAAACATCCAAGTGGAAATGTCGTGTCGGACGTTGAATCTGTAAGTGTGGGATCCGGGAAAGTGGTTATGGCTGGAATATAAATTTGGGTGTCATTAACATATAGATAGTATTAAAAGTCACCCAGAGCAAATATTACTTTTGTGGAAGAAGATTTTCCCTCTTCCCAGATCCCTCTTCTTTGCTCCACAATACATTGCCTTGCTTTTCCGGTGGCTTTGTATTGTGCTAGGTTTGCTCTGTCCCTGTCCCCACACTGGATTCTGAGGTAAATTAGTGTTCTCTGGATCTGTTTCCAGACCTGGCCCGAACTGGAGGCGCTCAGTGAAAATGCTTGTGGAAAGCACGTGTGAGCACCTGACGCCGCAGGATGAAGCGGATGATGTGGATGACGTGAGGGGCCACGCTGTTTTCCGTCCACAGGATTGGGCTTTCTTCCGGCTGTCAGCTTTGGCCTCTCAGAGCCTGTGGGGCCCCAGCTCTTACTCTGGGCAGCCCTCTGCCTCATGTCAGCAAGCAAGGAGAGTGGGATTAGCACTCCCAAGCACAGCCTTCAACCAAGGATACTGAAGAGTCGCTGTGTAGGGGCTGGTGAGATAGTTCAGTGGTCTCAAGCGCCTGCGTATGCAAGCATAGACAAGCCCAGGGAGCATGGTTTGATCCTGGCACCACATGCTCCACCAGCTCTGCCCTCAGGGCAGCCTGAGCCAGCCACAAAAAAAAAAAAGATTTGATGTGTAAACACACTCAGCATAACCCTGCTGGCACAGAGGGGTGCGGATTCTCTCAAGTTGTGTGTTTCATATTCTTCCTCAAGGTTTCCCTGGGGAAGAGTGCTTTGGTAGCGGGCTTGTCAGTTAAATTCCACCAGCTTCTCTCCCTTCTCGTGGTCACTGTCTTGCTCCTCTGGACCTCTCAAATAAGCAGCTTGAGTTCCGATCCTTGACTCAGGGCCTGTTCCTTGGGGAACCAGACGATGACCTTGAAGAGGCGGAATTTGGATAGATGGAGCAAAGCTTCCCCAGCCCAGGAGAGGGCCTGGTCTGGGGTCAGTTTGGTGTTACCCATGGGGTGTGTGTGGGGGAATGACTTCTAAACCAGTGTGACCTTACTCGACCAGTTGCTGTCCCAAAGGTAGAGCCAGTTTGGGGGCTTCATTGAGCCATGCCAGGCAGTGTGGCCTCTGTTGAGGGAGCCTTGCCGTGGGCTCTGCTTTGACCCAGGCCGGGTCTCTTTCTCCCGGCGGCTCCAGCATGCAGCCAGCCGCTGACGCTGCAGGAACACACAGAAGGCTCTCTGCACTCTCCCAGGCAAGATGGCGCTTTGCTTGCGCCTGCAGTCACCAATGCTGAGCGTCTACTCCCCTCACAGGATTGCAGGAGTGGGTAGAGCTGCCTCGGGCTCCTGAAGCACCACCCTCTCCATCAGTTCTCGCTCTACTCAGACCATCTTCAGCCTGGCCTTTAACACCCTTCCCTCGCCACCCCTGTCTTGCTTGTAGTCATTTTCTTCACAGCCCAATGTCTGACTGCTGGGTCCTGAGGGGCTGCAGCTCCACCTGGTTGGAAGGACCCCGGCTGCTGAGTGCCTCCCTCCCTCCCTACCCCTGTTCAGCCAGGAAGGTGAACTTCAGAGGCTGCACCAGGTTCACTGCAGAAGAACCGGAGCCACTGGCTCCCAATTGAAACCCAGCCCATTCAGTAACAGACATCGCCACAGTGCCTGTGATGAGTCAGGCCTGGACGTTCCACAGAAAGCAGGAAGATGCCTCCCAGGGTCCCACCCCCAAGGCATCCACGAAGCCCCTTTAACAGTGACCCTGTACCCAATCCTGGTGTTTCTTCGCCTTCTGCGGCTTGCTCTGTGCCTGCAGGCCAAGCTCCACTCTGAGTAAATACAGCTCTGCTGGACGCCTCCCACTGGCTGGGAGATGCCCAGAGCGGGAGCTGGCAGGGAAGATCGAGAAGAGGGAGTGGAAGAGGCTTCCTCTGCCTTCATACCCTGTCCTCCATCAAAACGGTGATCCTGTTCTGCAGCCTGCTCCTGCAACCAGGCGACAGCTCTGGCTCTCTCCAGGTTAATTGCAGAAGGAGGCATTTTCCTGAGACCTGACCACAGGTTGGTGAGAGGCCCCTCCAGTGCCAGCTTCAGGGGAACATGGCCCATAAAATTGTACACACTGTGTCCCCTCAGCCCCATGCATGCACTTGGTTCAATCACCTCATGTCATCAACCAAAAGGTCATAATGATTCTCCAGGAAGGGCCTGCGCTTTCCTCTTGCGCTGAGCCTGCGAACTCCACGGCTGCTCCAGGCTCTTTGCTAAGCCCACCTCACCACTCTGGTGGAAGTGTCATCTGCTGCCTGCCAGGTCCACTTTACCTCCAGCAAGAGGAGTCCAGAGGAACTTTCTCGGGGCCACAGGGCTAGTAAGTGGCAGAGCTGGGGTTTGAACCCGGGACCTCCTGCACCATAGCCTGTGTTCCCTCCAGTTCCAGCTGCCTCTGGGGTGGTATGCTGTGGTGGAAATCTGCAGTGGTTTAGAAAGACCCTGGATGGCATTCCTTTGATGGGTGAATCGCAGAGGCCTCTAGTGCTTCCTTGTTGAGTTGTTTTTCTGACTGTGGTGGCCAGGCTGGTCTCAAAGCTTCCTGCTGGGCCAAATCCAGAATACAGCTGCCCTGACCTCCAGGGATGAGAGACCTGGTCTCCCTTTTCTCCTGCCCTGCCCCTTCCCAGACCTCTGCCCACCACCTGCTGCTCCCAGCAGAGAGACCCTTACTCCTGGGTTTCAGCCCTGAGGCTCCAGCCCCGACATGACAGATGAGAAAACACAATTGGGAAGGGGCTTAATGCTTTTACCAGCTGCATCTAATTTTATTTTGAAGGAAAGGAGAAGGAAAGGGGCACAGGAGGACAGGAGCCATTTCCCCTGGTGGAGACAAGCTGGGAATCAAGATAAATGCAGGCTCTTTTTCATTCTCTGACCACTAAGCTTGAGTTTTCAGGCAGACAGGCTTCTGCCCAGTCCCTGCCGGGCAAGCTGGGCAAGCTGCAGAGTCAGGGCCCTGAGGCAGCCTCTGATCTGGTGTCACTCAATGCTGGGAGTTGGAGGGATGGTCTTGTTCCCTTCTGCCTTGAGTCCTGACCCTGCTGGCCAGCACAGTCCCTCTGGAGGCCACGGGACATTGGGAAGTCAGCAGGAGGGGACTCAGCTCTGGATTCAGACAATGCAGGGCCGTCTGCTCCTTCCCCAACTCTGCAAGTGCAACACGGAGCCCACACTCAAGGGCCCTTTAGATGGCTCGAAGGTGTCAGTGCCACTTCCTAGCTGGGTGACTTTGAGCAAAATCCTTGACCTCAGGGATACAGGAACCCATTTCTTCCTCAGGGATACAGAGAAAGCCTCAGGGATTCACAGCCTAAATGTGAGAGCGTTGGAGCTTTTGCAGATCAAGTGGCTTGCCCCAGATCTGGCCCACATTAATGATGTCAAATGCCTTCTTGCTATTATTACTTGACAAGGGACAGCAGGTGTGACCCAGCTCGCAGAGGGAAGGGCCTAAGGGGAATGGTACCTAAATTTGTGGCTTGGGCAGTATAGTTCACAGAAAAGCCCCCATCAGCCTGGGCAATGCCAACTCCAGCTGCAGGTTCAAAGCTCTAGAGGGGACCCCCACACTCCTTCCTCCCTTGTTATTTAAAATCGGAGGGGTGTGTAAATCAACCAAAATAATTCACCAGCATCATTAGCAACTCAAAGGCGGTAGCTTTTACCGGCAGCTTTAAATTAAAAACAGCAAAACTGCAGCTTTTTAAAACACATCAGCTCCATTTCCTCCCTCCTGCCTGCTGTAATCCAAAACTGCTGGGATCTAATGAAATGAAATTAGCATCTCCAATCCCCCTCTGGCTACCGGTACACGAAAACATCTTATGATGGGGAACAGAAGGAAATAGGACAGCAGAATTGCAAGCAACCCCTCCTCCTGACCCAGGCTCTTGCTCTCTGCCCCCTACCTGTCCACCTTTAGGTCCCTCCTGTAGCTGCTGGGGATGCAGGGAAGGGCGAGTGGGGTAGCACAGATAGGAACCATCCCGCAGCACCACTGGGCCTGGCTGCTGTGCCAACACCTCACATCATGCCCTCTGCAGCAACAGGCTGATGCTCAAGAGGTGCTGCTCAGGGGGGGCAGGGACAGGCAGGCTTTCCTGCCCCCTGGAGCCACGATCTCTGAAGCCTTAATTTTTTTTCTTTGTTCATCCATCTGTCTGTACTCCGAGTCTGTCTCTCAGCCCCTTCTCATTCATGTGTAGCTATGGGACACAGTTCCACACATGCTGGGCCCCCACCCCAACATCAGTGCACCCTAGGTTCCTGTCCCGAAGTAGCAGGAACACCGCTACTGGCACAGAGCGAGAAAAAGACGTGGCCCCCAGCACTGCCGGTGGAGTCTGTGAGAAACGCCCATCTCTGGTCCTTCGACTGTTCCAAGGCATAGGCAAGCTGGCTCTACAGAAGATCCCATACAGGAAGATAGGTCTCGTTTTTTTCCTTTGCCAGTGTCCCCTCCCTGCCCCTCACATGTACTTCCTGAGGCTGCCTCTTATCTTAGCTACTTTTTTTATTGCTGGGACAAAATACCTGACACCCCATGTTAAAGAGGGAAAGGTTCATTTAGCTCACCGTTGTAGAGGTTTCCATACTCACCTGGCCCCAAGGCAGAGCGGCACATGGCAGAGGGGCCTAGCAGAGAGAAAGAGCCCGCAGCACGCAGAAGGCAGTGAGCAGCAAGCCTGCCTTGTCTTTTTATCCCACTGAGGCTACAAGCCTTTTGGGTGGCGTTTCACACCCAGGATGGAATTGCTTTCTTCAGTAAATTGCTTTAGTTGCATGCAGAATTATGCTGATTCCAGTGGGCTAATTTAGTACCACAGACCCTAGTCCCCATATCACATGCCCTAGATGCAGCAAACTTTGAAAAATCCACCTAGAAGGGCTTGAGGCTTTAGGGTGAGGGTATGCAGATATAAGCCACAATGCCTCCCAAATAAACTACCTATGCCCACATCTTCAGCCCTGGCTCTGCTTTCAGGGGGAGCCACAGGCAGGCCTTGTTAGCCAGCTTCCAAGTACTGTAACAAAATACTGGAGACAATCAATTTACAACAAAGAAAGCTTTTTTTTGGTTTGTGGTTTCAGCCCATGGTTGCTTAACCTGGATGTTCTGGGCCTGTGGCAGCACAGTGCAGCATGGTGGGAGCCTGTGACAGAGGACAGGCTCCAGGAGGTGAAGAGAGAGAGGAAGGGCCTGGCTGCCCAGTGTCCCTTTTAAGGACATCTCCAGTGACTGAGCTTTCTCCAGAAGGATGCCTCCTTCTACATGCTCTACCACCTCTCAGCACTGCTATGGACTGTGTGCCAAACCTTTTACACAGGGTCTTTGGATGTTGTAGAACCGGGGATTGAACTCAGACCCTTGCACTTGCTAGAGAAGCGGTTATTCCACTGAGCCATCTCCCCGGCCCCCTAGGATTTGAACTATAGCAGATCCTTACAGTTCATCTGGAGTGCAGAGAAAGAAGACTCCACATTTGCTGTGTGAGGAAGAGGAGACCACGTGCTGTCCCCCCAGCAACCATTCCATTCCCATCTCCACCCCATGTAGACACAGCTCAGAAGAGACAGGCCTGTTATAAGGACTGCATCAGTCAGGGTTTTTCAAGAGAAACAGCTGCAATAGATGATATACAAATGTTTAAGAAGCACAAGATTGACTTGCGGTGGTCAACCAGAGACTGGTGACGAAGCGCGCAGTGGGCGTCTGCACACTGGAGACCGAAGGGCTCAATCTAAGGCCTGGAGTTCACTGCCCTGTCCCGGGTAAGTCCAAGAGTGATTGGTCTGTGACAGAAGGCTGAAGAATCTGAGGCTGAAGTCGAAATGTCTGTGTCTGAGCTAAAGACAAAGACTAGAGCTCCTTCTGCTGGCCTGGTGGCGCATGCCTATAATCCTAGCACTTGGGAGACTGAGGCAAGAGGATGCTTGTGAATTCTAGGCCAGCCTGGGCTACCAAGTGATCTCAAGGCCAGCCTGAACTGCACAGTGAGACCCTGTCTCAAGACTATAAAATAAAATAAAATAAAATAAAATATAAGACAATAGAGCCACTCCAAAGAACAGAGGTGAATCCATCCTCCTTTGTTTCCCTGTATACCATCCAGGTGACAGCTGCCCTAGGGTGGGTTATTTATTCCCTAGGATGTAGAATTGCTGAGCTGATTTGGTTAAACTTCTAAGCTTCTCAAGTTGGTATCATCAATTGAACAGCACAGGGACAGAGCAGTTACACCAGCTCCCCCTGGCTCTCCCGCTCCCCGTCTGTTGGAAGCGAGGCAGTGGAGACTTGTTGGGGAGTGGTGGTAATGAGGACCAGAATGGAGCCCACCACTAGGAAGAGCAGAGCCTCCCGTGCTGCAGAGTGGGGTCGCCTGGGTGGGCGTGGAGAGTCTGTGCGCAAAGTCTGGATCAGCCCCGGAAGCTGAGCTGATTCTGGGAGTCACCAGGCTGGTCAGAAGCAACAGGGGAAACAGGGTAAAGCTCAGAGCTGGAGATCCCAAGTAGAAGAAGGTCTGGCTAAGGTAGGGCTGGTGATAAATTCCTTTGGCTTCTCCATCATTAGCTTTTACTCAGCCTAATACAGAGCTTTGTAGGTGACAGGGACTGAAATCAGATGGATGGAAATGGGCGCAGCCCCCCAAAATCAAACTCAGAAGATATTCCTGATGGTCATACCCAAGCTACTCAGCAGGTTCCCTCCCTGGGGAAATGTGCCACCTTCCTGTGGACGGTGAGACCTTTAAGCACAGGGAAGAGGGAGAGAGAAAATGGCAGTAGGTTTTGGGTGGGGTCTTGATACCTGTCCAGTTCATATCCCGCTTGCATCCCTACCCTGGCCTCCCTGGCCTCTCCCGCTTGCTGCTCGGCCCCCCTCTTCCAAGCAAGCGTCTTCTCCAGCCCTCCCTCTCCCCTAGGCCAGATCCACCCCAGGCCCGAATGGCAACCATATGTTTAGGATGCTTGATTGCTGCTGCTGGGAGCCAGAAGGGCTGTTTGGGAAAGGGTACTCAGTCAGAGCTGTGTTTATATACACAAGGGCTGGCGTCTTTTTATTATGCATAATTATATGCTTCTTAATGTATAGACATTGCCGGCCATTTCTCCCTCCTCAGTGAAGTCACTGCTTGGGTGGGTGCAGGTCTTTGGATGTGTGTGTGTGGGGGGTGCGGCTGGAAACCCTCATCTCTCTGCTTCCACCAGGAGCTCAGAGCCCGGGTACCAAGGGTCTCCCTGACAGATGAGTGTACAAACTCACGCCACCCTGGAGAAGAGAGAAGGAATTTTTCCAGGAGACCTGGGGAGCTAGATCTCCGCAGCGCTGCTGTGCGTAACACAAGCCCATCTCTTCCTCTTTGTCTTTGAGTGGCAGCTTCAGATTTACCGTCCTACCCTCACCCCGGGAGAAAAATGTTAGCTCATTCCTGCAAAGCATTTTCTGGAGTTGGCACCTAGTGAGCCTCGTTTTCTGTCTTAATTTCACAAATTTGACTTCAGACACCTGCCATGGCAAGTTATGAAGCCCTATCCCTAGAATCCAGAGCAGGCTTTTCATAATGCTCATGATCAGAAAAATATCCCCCCCCCCTTTTAAAAACCTTTTTTAAAACTTTTTTTTCCCCTTTTTCTGCAATACTGGGGATTGAACTCAGGAGTGCTCTAGTACTGAGGTCTATCTGCAGGTCCTTGTTATTTTACATTTTAGGGCAGGGTCTCACCGTGCTGTCCAGGCTAGACTAAAACTTGTAATTCTCCTGCCTCAGCCTCCTGAGTAGCTGAGATTACAAGTGTGCACCTCAGTGCTCAGTAGAAAAAGCCTCTTGTTTATATAGTGTAGAAGACATAAGGATCAAGGCCTTCTGAGTTGGGGACCTGAGTTCAAATTCAGCCTCCACTATAGACTGGCTGTGTGACTCTGATCTTGTCATCTAACCTCCCTGGTCTGCAGTTTTCCTTATTGACAAGTTGCGACTCACGTTAGGGCCCCGTGCCTCATAAATGCTTTGTAAATGCTACTTTCTCCTAAGGTGACGATTCTACGCGGGCAGGAAGTGGCTGTCCCATCTGAGACTCCCTCCTGGTGGCTGTTGCTCTGCTAGAAGGCATTGAGCACTCTCCAGACAGTGCCTGAGACAAGGGAAGGGTGGACGCTGGCTTGGAGTCAGGGTCCGTCTCTTGTCAGCCAGCCGTGGAGCGGGGCAGTTATGGGACTTCTGAGCTTCACCAGCTATAAAGTGGCAGAGTAATGGGCTTGCCCGTAGGCTATGATGATCAGATTAATTGAGAGGCATTGAGATAAGGCACATAAAATGTTTAGTGTGGTCTTGATGTCCAATTTTATTAGTCGCTTATATTTCCAGCGAGGAGCAGCTCACTACTTAAAGTGTCTGTACTTCTACCACCCCACACGATCCTCAAAACAACCTGTGGGTTGGGCGGACCGGCGGTCGGTCTACCTTTACGTAAAAGAAGTGGGTTGCAGAAACTGCTGGCACTTGCTGAGTCCAAACCCCACAGCTCTATGTCCTGTTTAGTAAACCATTTGTCATTTTCACCCAGTATTTGCTTTTCTGAGACTGTTCTACACTTTTTTTTTTTTTTTTTTTTTTTTTTTTT
>NDGN011393665.1:0-11316 GCA_002564285.1 Tympanoctomys barrerae
AGAAGAAGAAAAGAAGAAGAAGAAGAAGAAGAAGAAGAAGAAGAAGAAGAAGAAGAAGAAGACCTTCACGTTCATCTACTTAGAAACAGCTGAAGCTTACCCTTCTTTACAGCAGAAAGGTACTCCACTGTATGAAAAAAAAAAACCCATATCGTCTTTAGCCTTTCATCAGTTGCTGGGCATTTGGGCTGTTTCCAAGAGTTAGCTATTACAAACTGCCATTATGAACATGGGCATGCATACTTTGCTGTGGTATGGTGCTTTTAATTCTATTGGAAGGTTGCCAAGGAGAATAGTTGGTCAAATGAAATCTAGCCCTAGTTTTTGAGGGGTCTCCACTCTGATTTCCACAGTGATTGCCGCAACCTGCACTCCCACCCACAGTGGAGAAGGGCTCCTTTTTCCCCAGAGCTCCTCCAGCTTTTGTTATTGTTTGATTTCTTGATAACAACCATTCTCTTTGGGGTGAGATGGAATCTTAACATTGTTTTAATTTATGTCTCTTGAGTGACCGATAATATCTAACATTTTTTCATGCGTTTTATTTGCCTTTGTTACTGCTTCAACTGAGGAAGAACATTCTCAAGTAGAAGGGGAGCTAGGACCGTGGGAGGGGAAAAAAAGGAAACAAAAATGGATTGGAAAGAAGTAAAAATGGAAACACAGCTTTCATTAACAGGGAGGGGAGGGGGGTTAAAGGGAAGGGACAGAAGAGGAATGGAAAGCAGAAGCAAGTTCTATCGTGGAGGATACAGCCTTCCTATACTAAATGTGATCATTGCGTACACCTAACATGCACCAAGGAACTTAATTAATTAGAAATCTTAGCTGTCCCCACGGCTAGTAAGCTAAGAACCCCGCTGCTGTTTTAGTCCCCGGCCCGCAGCGCGCTGAGTTGGCACTCGTGCCGCGCACACCTGCCTGCCTTTTATTTTCTGTCCTTCCTGGCCTCTCTTCGTAATGCTGCTTTTCAGGTTTATTTAGCTCATTAGCTACCTTGTTTCTCAGGAAAATACCCCAGAGGTATTAGGTGGCATTTTCCCACCTCTCATTTTTCTCCTGGCATTTTCTTCACTCAAGCAAACCCTTTGCTTTCTTCCTGCGTCCCTGTGGGAGCCCCTGACCCCCTTTGTCCCTGTTCCCCCCCCCCGCCACCCCCTTTTGTTTTGTCTCTGCACAAACTGGGGGGCTGTTTACTCCCTTCCCAGCTCATTAGTGAGCACCAGGAGCTCCGGGCCTCAGGGGATTCCTCTCTGCTCTGTGTTCGAGATCTTGCTACGCACCTAGGGACGAGCACCAGCAGGTCTGTGTGGCTTAAAAACAGAGAACTCTCTCAGGCCACCTCAGGTCCGTCGTTGCAGCAGCAGTTCCTAAATATCGCTGTACCCAGAGGAGGTGCTGCGCTCACACCCATTCCAAGCCCTTCTGGTCTTCCGTCTCCTGGATTTTATCTGTGCTGGTCACCCTGAGATTTCCTAGCATTTTCGTCACAGTGAGTCTGCAAGAGGTTCCTGGTGATCTCTAGAGATTTGCAGTTCTCTGGGTGGCTTTAGGCTGGCCCTTCCGGCAAGCGCCCCACCCCAGCTCTGCTCAGAGCCTGAGTCCCACTCGGTCCTCCAGGCCAGAGGCAGAGCTGTCCCTTACACAGCCGCCAGCACTCACTGCGCGGGGATTTTCCTCCCCTCCAGCCCATTCTGGGAGCCAGCTGCCCTTTCTGGTTCTCTCACACGCCCTCCATCAATTGCAGCCTCTGGGTTTCCTGAGCTTGGCGGATCTCTAGGCCAGCAGCGTGTGGCTTGTAAAGGGCGCACTTGAGGAATTTGCAGGGATTATAGGATCTTATGGCCTGATGAGAGGAGCTTGTAAATGAAGTCCCACCGGCTTCGCGGCAGCTTATTTCATGTCTGTGCGTGCGAGTGGCCCCCTCTTTTCCTTCCTTAAGACTAGCAAAGTCTTCACGGACTCAAGCTTTCTGTTTCCTTCTTCCCACCACTCTGGGCTGATGCGCTGGTCAGGACTTTAGGTTCATGAAGTGTTGCTGAGCAGTGTCTCCGAGAGCTTCCCTACGGAAGCACAAGCCGGCCCGCAGCCAGAGTGCTGGCTCCCGCATTTCTTAGTCTAGCTCTTAAGCCCTGCCGCTGCTACCACCTCCACCCAGCTTGGGGTTTCATGCCTCAGCCCTTCTTTCAACTAGAGAGTAAACTCAATGAGAGCAGCGGCTTCCTTGTGTGTTCTGCTGCCCTTTATCCCCAAGGAGGACAGGTGCAGGGACAGAGCAGCAAGGGAATAAGAGAGGAGCACACGAGATGAATTAGGGGCGCCGCGCAGCGGCAGCCTACCAAGGAGACGATAAAGGGCCGGGAAGGCAATCTCTTCTCTCTCGTAAGTGAAGGAAAGTCCACTTTTTCTGGGTAGAAAAGTAGTACTGGTCCATCATTCCTTTGCCTTCAAGTAATTCCAGTCAACATTCAACTGGATTTTTCTTTTTAACTTTAACTTATATTTTAAAAAATACTTTAAACGTTAGCTCTTTAACATTATCCTGGAGATGTACTCGAGGACTTGAACGGTATTTCCACAGGAGCCCCACACGTGCGTGCTCAGGGAGCTGCTCATGAAAGCTTCATAGAAGCAGAAGCAACGTGAATGCTCATGAACCAGTGAACAGATAAAGTGTGGCGTAACCAGGGGAATATTACTCTGCAACAAAGAGGAGTGAGTGAAATCCTCACACATGCTACAACAGGCAGAGTGCTAAAGCCGTTTTGCCCAGTAAAAGAAACCAAAGCCCACACACGGAGTTCACCCTTCCCCTTAGATGGAACGTCTGCAAAAGGCACATCTACACAGAGAACATGATCAGCGGTTGTCCTGGACTGGGGCGAGAGGCGACTGCAAGAGGAGATGAAGGATTCCTTTTCACCCATAAGATTTCTTTCCGATGTGATGAATACATTCTAAAAGGAGAGCATGAAGACAGCTATAAAACTCTTTAAAGACATTAAAGCCCATTGAACTCTGTGCTTAAAGTGGATAAATTTCTCTATAAATACGTCTACGGGAAAATAGGACATACTAAAGTTTGTATGTAGGGGCAGGAAGGTCTGAAGAGCTGAGCCACTTGGGGGGACAGTTGTGATGGGGCTCTAGAGACTTCCCTTGGGAGAAGCCTCAGGAGAGTCTCTGGATTAAAGCACGTACACAAAACAAGTAATCGTAGTAACTGAACAAAATCAAAGCCCACTTCCGTAATAGACCTGAACTAAATCTCACACTGTAAAAACCAAGTAAACCAGAATGGATCAGGCCTTGACAGAAAGCTCAGAACTACTAAATATCTAGGAGAAAGCATTGGAGGAGGATGTGTGGGAGCAGGCCTCAGCGTTCTTCAACATGACACCAAAAGTACAGTCTGAAAAAGAAAAGCTGCTGCATGGAGCTTCCCCCCATTAGGCTTCTGGGGGTCGGTGCCGCACAGGGGTGACGTGCTTATCCACAATACACCAGCTCTCGTTCTGCGTTGAGCAGCAGTGAGCAACAATAAACCTTTTGTTTGACAAAAGACCCTGTTGAAAGGATAACCTGTGAATAGTGAGAATATGTGTGAGGCTCACGTCGGGGAAAGGAGCCAGTGTAGGATGCAGCAACAACCCTCAAGACGTAGAAGTAGAAAGCAAATCCACAAAAGAATGTCAACATGGATGGAGAGGCATTGGTGGAATGGGGCATTGGTGGAACAGGAGTCGCTTGGCACCCTCAGCCCTTGGGGAGATGCGAGGCATGGCAAGAGTTCCTGCACCACTACGAAAATATAGCTAAAATTAAAAAAAAAAACAAGAAAAATGCCAAGTGCTTGTGATGGTGAGGAGAAACCATTACATATTACTGGTAGTGATGTAAAAATGTGTATAAAGTGTTACACATTACTGGTAGTAGTTTCAAAGGCATCTTCCCCTTAAAATAATTTGGCAGTGTTTTTGCTTGTTTTTTTTTTTTTTTTTTTTCCTTTGAGACAGGCTCTCACTGTGCAGTTCAGGCTGGCCTTAACTCACTGGGTAGCCCATGCTGGCCTCAAACTCACAGCCATCTTTCTACCTTGGCCTCCCAAGTTCCAGGATTCCAGGTATATACCACAATATCAGCCTTTAATTCAGCAGATTTTAAGAAAGCTGAATAGATTCTTGCTGTATGATTCACCCTTCACCTCCTGGAATTTATCCAGGAAAATGAAAACGCGCATCTCTGTACAGTCCTACCTGCTGCCATTCATAGGAGCTTCATATGAAGAGTCAGAAACTGGAAATGCCCAGAATGTCTTCCTTAACCAGAAAGCTTAAGCAAACTGTGCAGCGTTCCCACGCGGAACACTACGATAAAAGAGAAAAACTACTGATGTAAGCCAGAGCTTGGATCTCACAAGCTGAGTGAAAACGCCCTTCCTGAAAGGTCTTGCTGTGCACACCTCTTGGGTAATATTTTACAAGCATCAGGGTATAGGGATGGGGGACAGATAAGTGGCTGTCGGTGGTGACAGTGGAAAGAGAGCATGAGGTGACTTATCTATAAACTAGAATAAAGGAGATCCCTGTGGTGATGATGCGGTGGTTCTGAGCCTTGCTTCCAGTGATGGTTACACAGACACACACACACACACACACACACACACACACACACAGTAAAATGACGTAGAACTCTATCCTGACATGGTACCATGTTGACTTGCTGAGTCTGATATTGTGCTGTAACTATGCAAGATGGAGCGAGAGGAAAATATTAGGTGTAAGGCACACAGACTCAGTCTCTCTGTACAAGCTTTACAACTTCTTGAGAGTCCCTATACTTTTCAAATTTTAAAAATTGGTAAAATGAAAAGCAGACATAAATGAATTACAAAATTTAATAATTGAGCTGGTAATATAGCTCATCAGTCTAACTGTCTGCCTAGCAAACACAAGGACCCAGGTTTGATCCCAGGTACCACATGCAATGCTGGCCCCGGAACCCCAGGGGCATTGTGCTGGCTACCAAAATCAGGCATGGTGGCACACCCCTATTCCCAGTGCTGGGAAGGCTGAGACAAGAAGGTCACTACGAGTGTATCGAGACCTTACACCAAATAAATCAATAAGGAATTTTTAAAAATTAAAAAAAAATAATTGAGAGGATAGTGCAAATTATGACAACAAAAGATATGAATAATTTTAACATGTACAGATTGGTAAATCAATTAGATTTTAATACATGAAAAATGATGCTTTTTGTTAAAAGACAAGATATTTAGATAAATTTTTCTAGGTTAGCTACTCAAATAAAAGGAAAAAAAATCTTTGCTTTCTACTACCTTCCAAAATGAATTCCAAACAGATAAATGATTTAAAGGCAAAATAGCCATACCACTGACAAAAAAAAAAAAAAAAAGAAAAAGAAAAATGCAAGCAAATATATACATTGGTTCTCAGGACAGTAAGACTGGAGTCATGAAAAAAATACAATGATAGTTTAAACTACATGCAATTTTAAAATGTTAGTTAATTAACTTCAAATTTAAATTTAAAAACAAAGAACAAATTAGGAAAGAATTCCAAAATAGGCGCCAAAATGCTGATTCCTTCACTGTGGCCCTTCTCTCCCAGGACCAAGCAGGACCCTGTCCACAATCTAGGTCTTAGGAGCTACAGCGAAACGAGGGTGGCCTGGCTTTTCCTCAGAGCCCCCCCCCCCTGCATCAGAAAGACAGGGCCACGCAAAGATAGTATTTTCATGCTGTTGGCTGGCTTCTGTGGAGAGGGAATCTGGTTTCCTTGACCTACTTTTTAATTTAATTTTATTTATTCTTTATGTATTTGGTACAGGGTCTCACTATGCAGCTGGCACTCACAATGATCCTCCTGTTTCAGCCTCCAGCGCTGGTATTACAGGCATCCGCCACCTCGCCTGGTCTCGGTTGCTGACTCAGAGTGCCCAGGGGCAAGGATGGTGTGGCATGTGGTGCCAGGGATCGAACCCTGGTCGTCCTCTGAGCTATCTCGTCATCACGTTTATGACCTACTTTGGCTAAGGGGATTTCTAGTTTCCCTAACTGTGTTGGAAGAATAAGGGATGAGAGAGAGGTGGGGAGGAGGGACCAGGGAGCTGTGTTTCTGGGATCTTTACTCTGGGATTTCCCAAGTCTCCAGAACCCATGCAGAGTATATCTTCTTTTCTTTTTCTTTTTTAAAAAAAGTCTTTAATAGTCCTGCTGAGCCTATGGAGCTCTTCCGTGGCTTTGCTTCCTCCGGATTCTGGCTGTTTCTTGCTGTTGGCTCTTTTCACCTGTGAGTTCACATGGCGTCCTCTTGCCAGCTGATTTTTAGAGCAGAGTCAGAGCAGAATATTTGCCACTGGTGGTTTCTGAAACTCCCTCCCCTCCTCCATCTCTGTCTCCTTTGAGAAGTGCCTTCCACAGTCCTCCCTGACCCGGGCAGACTGGGGTGTCTGCACCTCAGGTCTGTACCTCTGTGTTGCAGCCGGGCTCCAGGTGAAATGCCTGAGGAGAGGCGGAGCTCTGAGCCAGCTACAGGGTGAAGTCCCTCAAGATCCTCATCTTAGAAAGTAAGAGTGTCCTAGTCCTATCCCCTGGCAGCCCCCCTGCTTCTCCTCCCTAATTCTCAAATGGGCCGATGCAAATCCCACTTGCCTCCATCCTCTTGGTCCTGAGTTTTCAGATGCTTCCCAGGATTCCCAAGTTCCCTGTGTCCACTACCTGATGGAACCAGGAAACATCTGGATGCAGTGCCAGGGCAACCCAGCCAAGGCCTCCCAGAGGTGCCCCTCACCCTGTCTTTTGTTATCTAAACCTCCAAGTGACTCAGCAGTTCTGAACAGCAGAGAGTGGGTGGAGGGGGATCAGGCAATAGGATCCTATGTAAAATTTCTGCAAAAACCATGAGGAAAAAAAAGGACTAACAAATGGGCCCAGTGAGTCTAAAAGGTGAGTAGAATTTTTATGTATTTATTTATTTGTATTTAGTACAGAGTCTACAGAGTCTCACTACACAAATTGGACTCATAGCGATCCTCCTATTTTCAGCCTCCCAAGCACTGGGATTACAGGCATGCACCACCACACCTAGTCTCCAATCCCGGTCCCTGCATCTGCCTAAGCAGGCCCTTTAATCTGCTGAGCTATCTGGCCAGCCCTGTGAGTCGAATTTTTAGAAAAAAACAAAACAAAACAACAACAACAAAAAAAAACACACGTGGACAAAGAAGCAGTGTGCTGGGCCTGGGAGAGAAGCGGCCGGGGTAACAGATCCCCTGCATTGCTGTCAGTGTGCATATTCGCCTGTCAGCGTGGGAGACCAGCAATGCCTGATAATGATCCCCAGCATTCATCAGCCACAGGGACTGTCACTAACTTCTGTTTATTCCCAAGACAGTGCTGACGGTAAATTTGATGGATTCTTTCTCTAGGGCACATGGAGAAACTAAGGCAGGGTTTCGGAGAGAGCGATGAGTCAGAGGGCGCGGTCTTGCATTTTTTCCTGCTGGGTGTGGTGCAGAAATGTTATCTAAAAGTTGTGAGAAGTGATCGAAGCACCAGGAACACCAGCTCAGTCCAGACACGGGGCCTCTGTGCGGGCTCCCTCATTGCTTCAAGCCCGAAGGTGAGGGGAGGCTGCAACTGCAAAGGTGAAAAGCCCCAGCTCCCGTGAGGACCTCAGGGCTCCCCACCGAAGCTGCCTGCGAACCGGCCGCCAGTGCTGGAGAGCAGAGCTTTCGCCGACTCTTAGAGGGGCTCCCTGTTTCTTGTTCAGAAATTTCAGGTTCGAGGTGGTGGATGCCTACATGAATTGCCTAAAGCCCCTTAGGTTATTTTTAAGATATGAGCTGAAGCCTTAGGTCAGTGCAAGCCTGGCTGCCCAGCATGCACACAGCCTGGTGCCATCTCTACTACCAAAAGACAAACAAGTAGCCAAATACCATGCAATGCAACACACCCATGGAGCCCTAGCACTGACAAGAGACACGGAGGGAGGATGGCTGTCGCCATGGCAACAGCAGGGTGGGCGGGGCCAACGCCAGTCCTCAACAAGTATTTTAAACCAGTAATTTTCAAATGTTCTCGGGCAACAGAATCCCCTTGAGGACTTATTAAGACACAGGTTGTGGGCTCCACCCCAGACTTCCTGGCTTAATAGATGAGTGGTCTTTACCATTTGCATTTCTAAGAAGTTCTCAGGTCTAGCTCTAGAGACAGATCCGAATTCTGGCTGCCATTTGTTTTTGTAAAGCCTGCAAGCTAACAATGGATTTTACAGATGAATATTTTCAACTAATGCCATGATAGGAAAGACTAACTTTCAGTGAGACACTGGTCCTCCTCATCTCCCAAATTATATTCTCAGCATTGGTAGACCTCTATATGAATGGCTGCACTCAGTATTATGGTTTGAATTTTGCTAATAAAAACTTAGTATTTATTATTGTTTTTAAAAATGCACACAGAATCTTTAATTTTGTCTCTGAGGCCAAAGACTCTCAACCACTTGGTTTTAGCCCTGTGCATAAAAGCTGGCTGACTTCTGACCGAGTTAGTGATACTGATCTGGGCTAGCTTTGAGAACCACCGCTCCAAACTGCTTTTATGAAATCCTCCTCTGCTCACTGACGCAGCGAGGCCCAACCCGCAACATTCCAGGCTTCAGTGGAGTCCAGCAGAACAGACCGATGACTTTCGCTCTGAGACTCTGAGCACTCTCCGACCTGTCCGTGTGCCCAACCTCCACCTCCTGAGAGCTCCCAGCATAGGTACCTCCCCTGCTGCATAGCAGGTAAGGCCCAGTCTTAAGGACTTGTTAAGTCTGAGATTCACCTCTAATATTTATGCTATATGCATCCCTTCCTTTTCATTAAAGGAAAACGGAACTTCATTTTGCCTTTAATGATGAATTGCATGCTGCAGTATTACGTGGAAATTACTACACTGGAAAATGTTACTTTTCAGAAAGCCTTGTTTTGCCCCCACGCTCTAATTCTGTTGTCAGTCACAGATTCTCAGTATTAAAAATTGCTCAAGGTGTCTTTTTATTGTAGCTGGTCTCGAGGAAGGAGTACTACCTGACTTCTACCAACTAAGGAAAGTTGTAATTTTTTCTGAGAAAAGTTTTTTGGTCTTGACTTTTGCAATCAGAGAATGAGGCAGCTCAGGGCTTCAGCTTTGCCTCTTTCCTGAGTTCAGACTCCAGGCAATGCTGAGAGCAGCAGAGCGATGTGACCACGGGGTGAAAATTGCTTCTGCTGTCATGCTGAGCATGTCCCATGGAAGAAAATTGCTTGCTTTTCTTTTTTCCATTGGAACTAACAGCTGAGAAGCTCTTGGCTATTATGAAAGCTAGGAGAGTGCAGTAGCTCGCAGGTCTTAAAAGATTTTTAGAGTCAGCTATCCTAAATCCGAGTTCTTGTTTTTCCTTTAAAATATGAACATGGGCACAAGGACATCCCTTTCTGCTCCATCTCTCCCTGTGCAGTGGGGACAAGACCAGGCTTTGGAGGTGGTTGTCAGGATTACAAGTCTGCAGAGTCAGTTGAATGACATCTGCCCTGTGGCTTACTGGGGCTCCATAACTGTGGGTCTGCATGAAGTGCTTTATTAACTGAAATTTAATCATATACCTATAGAGGTGTCTCCAGCGAACTTAGCCATCTTCTTACCCATCCATTTAGCTATTCAAGGAATATTTTTGAAGAACTGTTGGAAGCTAAGTGCCCTTTGCAATTTGTGGACCCAAAGTGGTCAAGCCTAATCCAGCCCCAGCCTGCTCCGAGCTAAGTTTGCTGGACCTTGAGCTCCTAATTGAGGTCCTATCCCTGCACCTCTAGCCGCAGCCTGGCACAGCCCTTCACTCAGACGCTAGGCTCACAGAGTGCTTCTTAGAGAATGGCTTGGTGGCTGGTACTTTGGATGAGTGACTAGCTTTCAGTGGGGACTGGGCCCGGGCCACCACTGACCACAGCACCCTTGGAAACACCTGGTCTGGCCACTCTCAGGGCTCTGTGCCCAGAACTGTCTTCCCAGTGGGTGCAGAAGAGGAGCGGTGGCCCCTGGGGGCAGGCGGCCACCGGGCTGTGGTCCCCATCCTCATCTTAATTGCAGTTAGTTTCTCAATGCTGAATTCCAAGTAGCAGCCACACTGAAGTGGTTTCCCGACATCACTAAATGTTCTTTTCATCGCTGTGGTGCACTGAACAAACTGTTCAGCTGTGAGTAAATTCCAGGGAAGGAAATATAGTATTATGCTTCCATGTGCGCTGAAAGGCAGAGAAGCTTTCAGATTATGGAGCAATTAATTGAAGAACAATCATGGAAATGTTCCAGATAATTCACATCAAGCAGCTACTCGGTTAGTTTATTATTTTGGATAATATTCATGATTGTTATTTAATTTGTTTTCAACATGAACGTGCAGTTTTATGTAATCCTCTTGCAATTGAGTAGAAGTTAGAGGTCCACATTCTCTGAAATACTTCTTTATTCAATTATCCAACTTTGACAAGAATCCTGTCATTCTGGGTTAACCTAGATTACTACCACACACCACACACATAGGCATTGCACGCGGGCGCAACTGTAGCCTATGTGACTTAAATTGTGAACGTCATGGCAAAAGCCGTTGCCATTTCTGCCTGTGTGACCAATGCTCATGGGTCCATTGTCCCTATTAGGGGAAGTCATCAGTAGTGAGTTGGCAGATATTTCTGGACAATTACCCTCTGCAGCGCATGGGAGAGGCCTCCTGTATCTAGCCATGCGGGAAATTTACCCTTTTAGCTTTGTTCAGAAAATAACATATGTAGGCTTAGGATGAGAATTTATGCCAAATGCTAGTGTCAAAAAATAGTTACAGAGCCCACAGGAGACAGCAGTATGGTCACAGGCAATGGTGAAAGTGTCACCAATCAGTGCTGTCTGTCTCCTGGAAGGGAACCCTGTGAGCTGAAGGAATGGTGGGCTGAGTCTTCCCTTGCTGCTCAGGCTGGAAGCCCGTTGGATGTGCAGAATCTTAAGTCCTGCCCCAGATAGCCTGGGTGGGACTCTCGAGTGTCATGAGGCCCGCAGTGGCTCATAGACTCTTCAGGTCTCAGAAGCACTGGCCCCTCTGATAGACCCAGATGTTGATGTTTCTTACTTGGTATTTGCAAAGGTAATTGAAAACAGTCACTTACTCAACAAACCTCTGTGTTGGACGGTTAAGGCAGAAGACCCCAACTTTAAGCCCAGCCTGGAACAATTCAGTTACCAGGTGAGATCCTGCATGAAAATTTAAAAAAAAAAAA
>NDGN011393669.1:0-10813 GCA_002564285.1 Tympanoctomys barrerae
TTACCCAACAGCATTAATGTTGTACAGAGAAACTAAGTGGGTGTGAGAACAGGACAAATAAATAACATTAAAAGTAAAAAAAAAAGTAAAGTTTTTAATTTACTGAATTATCTCGGATGCAACTTCTAACATTTCGCCTCCCTTTCAATGACCCAGAAATATGAGCAAATATTAATAAAGCATTTTTGCTTATTCTAACACAGTAACACTTTTGAGAAATAAACTAAGCCATGATTTAAGCAGTGTCCCACATCCCCTGATGAATGCAAGAGAACATGTGTTGGAAGGCAGAGGTTTCAAGACCTCAGAATGTAAAATCAGTCCAACAGACTACATAATCACTTACAACCTCAAATTTGTGTAATTATTCTTATATTTAAATGAATTTTTAAAATGAACAGGACTTCGGTGATGATTTAAAATGAACTCTGCATATTATTTTGGGCTCAGTAGAAGCAGAGCCTGAACTGGAGATTCTTGTTCAAAAGATTTAATGAGAAAGTGCTCTCAGGTGAGACCTGAGTTGCAGGGAGGAATAAATCGCAGAGCACAAGTGGAAACCCGCGGAGAGGCGCATCCATCTGGAGCCCATATTCAGTTCAAGTCTCTCCTGCCATAACTCTTAGCCCATAGCCAATAATCAGCAAATGCCTTCAAATAAATATCGCAGCCTTATTGACCATTTAGTATCGACAGAACTGTAGCAGCTAGCTGTGAGTGTCCTGCAGCAGGGGTCTTGGCCTGATAGATATGGCCCGGGGGATGGTGAAGGTCTGTAAGCTACAGCTGGACTTGGGCCCACCTGTGCTATAAAGTGGTCTGGGCAGAGCACCTGCAGCACTGAACAGAGCTAGTGATTGGTGGGTGAGGTTGTTGAGATGGACTCGCCACATCTCCTTATAAAATTGAAGCTAGAATTAACCATCTCTTAGCACATTTCACATAAGGCATTTTCCCAAGATTCCACCTAAGGAAAAATGGGTCAGTTTATTCATTACAGTAACAGCAACTACGGTAATGAAGAGATCTCCACAAAGTGAAATAAGGATGTAATTATTTCTTAAGTGTGAACATTACACAACAGTGGATACCTTTGCCCCTAGGACCTCAGTTCTTTCACCCTAACCCACAGTTATCTGCTAGGGCATATCCTCAGCTGTGCTTTAAAGCTGAGCCAAAGAAGTTTCTGTCCCTTTATTTAACAAAGAGGAAGGAAAGCATTCACTGAGAACTCTGAAAAGGTTCTTGGTTACAACTTGAATTCTCACCTCAGAATTCATTAGAGATTATGTAGTCGTATAGAAGACATTCAATAATCTATTGCAAAGGAACACTCTTTTTATTCTAGTATTAGGACAACCCTCTTATGAAATACACAGAGTATTGGGATGTTGAAGAATGTTCGATAATGATAGATTTTATTATAAACTGAGATAGATGTATGAAGTTAAGGAATTGTCGCAGAAATGTAGACAAACTAAAGTGGCTTTGTTATATACAAATACAAGAAAAGAAGCTGGTCAAACTTAACAAACTTTCATTTTATTATCTAATCTTCTCTCTCCCCTTTCTATCTCTCTATTACACATTATCTCTACACACATTGTCCATTTCAAATGTAAAAGCAATTTCTAATCTGTTTACAGTACAGCTCCAACTCTTCCCTGTTTCTGTCCCTTCAGGAAGCCATACTTCTGGCATGATTTTCCATTCAATGAACTTAAGATACTATTTTTTCAAACAAAGACATTTTGTTCAACAGAGAATTCAGGTATCAGCCTTAAAGTAATGTATTTTGATTCTCCTGCATATATAAATCTCTCCAACCAAACTAAAGGAAAAGTACAGGTTCTCAACACAATATACCACCCTTGAACAACATAATGAAATTCTTAGAAAGCTGCAGATGGTGATGGACAGTAGAGCAACACACAGTATTGACAAGTTGAAAAGTTACTATTCAAGGGACGAAAAAGGTAGGCAAGGCAATGTCAAATATGCAAAAAATATGGATAATTTAGACCTTTGATCTTTTATCTTGTCAGCTGCTCATCTTAATTCTGATTGATCATTTCAATCTTAAACTTCTCAAACGGAAACAATAAAGCAATTATTCAACTTAATCTAGGTGAAACAGGTATGCTAGGGTCAAGCCTAAAACCCAGGGTCTGGGTTCAGGGGCGGAGTGCTTACTGCTCATTACACTATAGAATTATTCTTGTGTTTATTTGTATAAAGTTAAGGAGAGTAGCAATTTAATTTGTGAGTATAAAGTGTGGCTTATGTGAAAATACATTTTTTGTGTTTTATCCAATATTCTAGCTGACTTTTCCCTTTACAAGGTATGTCCAAATACATGGTGCATGTTTATTTTTTATAAAAATATTAAAATGAATGACACATTGCCTTTAATTCCCCACTAAATACTTTCCCTTGCTTGAAATATACTCATCCCGTCACTCTTGCCATTTTCTAAAACAGTTCTGGAAACTATTTCATGAGTGTCTTTAGTTGTGCTTTGTTGTCTGCTCCAAAATGAACAGATTCAAAACATTTAATTTCCATGGTGATTTTGATCCTGAAGAGCCAGAAGTCCCACAGAGCCAGGCCCAGTGAATAATGTGGTCAAGGCACACCAGTACGTTTTCATAAGTTTTTTTTTTCCTTAGATGCAACTTGCCAGCACCATTCACTGCATTATTGATCACACCTTGCAAAAATGTACACAGAAGAGGACTTGTAGAACTGCTTTTGAAAGCGACCAGAATCATGCAAGGAGTATGTTCAACGTGGTAGAGAGTACTTTGATGGGATTTAATGACAACATATCGTTTACTATAATACATTTTGAGATTTTTAAACATACATGATGTGTTTCAGCTACCCCTTGTACATAGAATGTGGTATTAACTTAGATCAAATTGTTTGAACTCTAGGGTTATGGCTCCTTGAGTCTCCATGGAAACACTCACAATATATTTGATCACTGAGGGTTTTCTTTGTTATCCGTGTTAGCTCAGCAAAATGCACGGTTGCCCCAGACAAATTGAAAATACACTCTGCTGAAGCAAGGATTTTAAAATGAAGAGTCTTCTTCTCTTTCATCTATCTCAAATAAATTGCTTTGTGCTATTGCTGATTTTAAAGTTAAAAGTTATGTTCTAAGAAATCACATCAATATAGTTACACATACTAACCAGAATATTTTTATATCCCCTTTTTTAGAACTTGAAGTCACTTTTTAGGTAAAATGTTTTACGTGTAAATAGGTTCAGTACCTGACTAAATCCATCTATTTAAAATTGGGGTTGAAAAAAAAAAACCCCACATATGTAGCGGTTTACAAGGCCACCAAATGTCACCAGCCTGACAGATCTGGGTTTGACTCTAGTGCTGTTGGATGGCCACTCCTGGCCTTACAATTTCCAAGGGTAGCTGGAGGTCAATTTGCATTTTTCAAAAACCATTTAATGTCTAAGACAGCTCAGGTTGTCTGGGTTGATTATCAGCCACTTCCCTTGAACTTCTAGATTTTGATAAGGTTTAACCCTGAGCTTTACTATTTATTTTGTACACTAGGCTGACAAAACTGAACTGTGACAGCACTATAAGATTTTTCAGTGTTGCTTCTTCTAAAAACTAATCCCAAAGTCACTAGATTTTGTAATTTAACATTTATATTTCATTTTTTCAAATAACTTCTGAGATCTTGTTACTGAAGGCAAGAGCTAGTGAAACTAAATTAATTCTGATCTTTTCCTGTAGGGGATGAGATGTTATATCCAGTCAAGTCAATGGAATGTCTAGACAAAATGATTAAAAGGCAATTCTCATGTTTGCTGAGACCTGAATAATTTAATAACAGTTTTAAAACTTAAGCCTCTCTCATGCCAGCTTAAACCTTTTTTGATAAGACATGACAAAAAAAATTAGAAATTATGGTACCTCTTCAGTTTAAAATTCAATGAAATTCTTTGGATGTTTAGAAGCATCATGAAAATACAGTTTACCCCAACCTTTATTTAGGAATTTTATTAGGAAAAAAACCCCACTGCATTTGCTCTGAAAGGATGAATTGCTTTTAAATTCTGAGACTTCAGCTCTTTCATCACATACTAGAACGAGAATAGCGATTCTTTCATGAGATTCCTCATTTATGGTTCCATTTTTATTCCTCATCACATTCAGCTATAAGACAGTGAACTAGAGAAAGAACACTGAACACTGTTTTCTTCTTTCAAGAAGACAAAAAATCAATAGGTGAAATCACATCACTGTTCAATGTCAAAGGTAGAAAACTACTGGCTATTTACTGTAAATTTAGAAGTTTAAAAATCATAATTTCCTGTTTCTCTGAGGAATATATCTGCCCTATCCTACTTAGTATTTTGTTAAATGTTTTTCATTTGTTTTTTTCAAGCACAAAATGCAATTGATGTTGGAAGATAAATGGGGAGTCGGTTGTTTTGCTACTGAGAGCCTGAGATTGAGCTGAAAATTGTAAATAACATAAAAATAGCATTGTACGGATGTTACCCATAAACAGCATTCTCACATGTTAGAAGTGAGGCCTAGGATAAAATGTATTTGGATTTCTCCTTGACCCTCGTCTTGGCCATGATTTCTTCCATGTGACACTAAAAGCACTGGCAACAAAAGCAAACTTGACCAGATTAGATCAAGCTAATGAGCGCTGCTTGCCGACGATGTAATGAAAGAGTTAAAAATCGCCCTATGGGATTGGAGCACATATTTAGAAGCCATTAATCTAATAGGAGTTTCACATCCAGAATATAGAAGATACTTTTACAAGTCAATTGTAAAAATACAAATAATCTGATATCAAAATGAGCAATAAAATTTTGATTTTTAACTTGTTGTTCATTGATTTTGTCATTATCATTTGTTTCTGCCTTTTCTGTTGTATTTTTCATCTAGTTTTCCTGAAATTGAATCTTCTTTAAGCTTATTTATCCTTCACTAAGAAGTTAATGATAAATTTATATGGAGACAAAATTAACAAGAGCATAGCCATTAGGTCACAGTAGCATTTTTCGTAGTATAAATTTCTCAGGTAGTAAGCTACAATATATTGCAGTTGTTACTTTAAAAAATATTGCTTGGGTCAGGGAGGTGGCTCAGTAGAATAAGTGCTTGCCCAGCAAGTGCAAGGGCCTGAGTTCAATCCTCAGTTCCAAAAAAAAAAAAAAAAGAACTAAAATATATTTTTATATTCCCTAGACATTTTCCTTCTTGCTCTGCCCAGTTAGAACTACAAAGTTTGTGCATCTGCTTTCAATTACCCTTTAACTTCTGATCAACTGCCAGATGCTAGAAAGTACCAATTTCTAAATTCACATGAAAAACACATTGTAGCCTAATTTACTAATTATTTCACATAATTCCAATTCAATTAGGATTATGTCTATGAATAGATATGATACATATTATGCAATATATTTTATGTATGATTACATGTATATGTTAATATATGTAATATATATTATATACTATATATTCCAATACAATCATTCTTTTAGTTGTGTACTATATCTTTTTGGTAGCACTGGAAGTTTTAACGTACAATTATTCTACATTCAAAGTGACACTTTTGGTTAATTCATGTGTGAGCTTGGGTTACGTGAAAAAGAAGAAATATAGTTATACAATATCTGTACTCAATACAACTCATCTTGATTAAGTTTTTTTTTATTAATAAATCAGTTTCAACAAGAGATACTAGCTTGATTATTCTCTTTCAACTTTAAGAATCAAAAGTCTAAACCTAGGGGCTGGTGAGATGGCTCAGTGGTCTAACGCACCTACTTCGAACAAGCTTAGCAAAGCATATAGACTGCGGTTCAATCCCCCAGCACCACAAGCCAGCCAGACCCACCCCCAGGCGGGCTGAGCTGGCCACACACACACACACACACACATACATAAATAAATAAAATTTTTAAAAAAAGTCTAAACCTAGCCACTTCAGCTCATCAATCCAGAATCCTTCCTCAGAGATTGTGGGTAGCTGTAAATTCAGTTCCTTAAATTTCTCATCTCTACATTCAGGTATTTGTTTATTATTCTTCGGTCTCTTTAGCTTGGCATGATAATGGAATAAATACATCTATGTCTGACAATTCCCTGGAAATAAGAAGAGAAAATATGACAACATTGGAACAGTCTTTAGAAGTGTTTTGTTTTTAAACACCTCACGTTTCCACACGAGGATTTAACTTTTGCGCCTGGAGCTATTTAAGGCAAATAACTTAATATTCTGAAAGACTATTATAAAATTTGTCCTGCAGTCCATGTTGTAGAATATTTGTGATTTTTTAAATGGGAGAGGAATATTTATGAAGTACTAGATTGTGAAGAGAAAACTATTGTCACAGAGACATCTAGAAATTAGAGCGTTTATTCAATGTAAAGGAAATTTGATTTCTACTGAATACAAATTTCTGACAGCTTTGTTGATTTCATCATCTCAAAGCAGCTTTTTAGTAATTATCCCGAATATCACAAATCTCACATATCACTGAGATAGTCACATATTTATTATTTAGAATTTATATGAATTTACCTGAGTCCATACTGGATATTAGCCAAAAAGCCGGGAAGCGATAAATTTACCTGGTTCTGATGAGGATTACAGTAAAATAGACTGAAACTAGTTTCTTCTGAGTCAGTGGCTACTGCTTTTAAAATATTATTTATTTAATTGTTGTACAGCTGTTTAATATAGTGTATGTATGTGTGACATTTGTTCTGGTTTTTGCATCTGAATTACATGTCTTTTTTTTTTAGAGGAACCTGGGATTGAACTCAGGCTCTTGCCAGGGAAGCAATTGTTCTACTGGGCCATCTCCCTAGCCCTGAGTTTCTTGTCTATAATTTAGACATTAACTTGAGGGAAAACTTGTTCATTATTGCTTGAAATGTTTTTTGTTCCCTATTCCTTCCTGCATTTCTAATATACCTAAGCCTGAATCTGTTGCCTGTTAAGTCTCTTCACTAAATGAGATGCAGTATTTTTTAAATAGAAAACTTGCATTCAACAGCTGTCTCAGTCAGGAGTTAGCCACTGAAGAAGCAGTAGGGGTGGCTATCAGAAAAGTCTCTGTATAGAATTCACTTATGTGGTTCTGAGAGCTAGACAAGAACATCCAAGGGCTGGCCAAATAGCATTAAAGTGCATGCCAGTAGGCTCAGGGGCCAGGGCGTTCGATCCCCAGGCCTGCCATGCTGGCCTTGCCCGCAGGGTGCACTGAGATGGCAAGTGAGACTATACATGGTGGTACGCACCTGTAACCCCAACTCTTGGGAGGCTGTAAACAACTCTTGGGAGGCTATAAACAGGCAGATCACTACAAGTCTGATCTAGAGGTGAGACCCGGAACACCCTGTAACCCTTACCTAAAATACAAAAAATAATAATAATAATAATAATAATTTTTAAAAAGAACATCCAAAACTCCGTAGAAAAGAACATCAGGTGGGTAAGCTGGAGCTCATGGATATGAAATACACCTGCTACCCACTTCATTTCTTCTTTGCTCGGTGAAGTATCAGGCCTGCCTTTAAGACCTTTCAGTTAGTTGAATTGTGATGATCCAGAAAGTCTAAAACACAGGTGAAATTGCCTCAGTAATCTCCTCTACTTAATGACGATCGGATGGTGATAGACTCACCACCCCTGAAAAATACTAATATCTTAATGTGTGTCTTACCAAATAACTGGGAACCATAGGCTAGGAAAAATGAAACAGCTGCAAACTTCAAAAAAATACTCTAAGGATTTATGCTTAATGTCTTAGTTACTTTTCTTATCACTGAGAGAGAATAGCCAACACCCACAGGTTAGGGGAGGAAGGGACTTCTCAGCTCACAGTTTGCATGGGTTTTAGTTTATAAACCTCGTTGGATGGCTCCAAGGAAGGTGGCATGACAGACAAGCATGCAGGGGAGAAACACTTTCTGGCAGGCAGAGGGCAGCATAGCAAGCAACCAAGGGAATTTAACAGTGGCTTTCGGCCTGTTTTATATTGTTTCTACACTTCCAGGATTAGGGTGGTGCTAAAGCAATCAGTGGACTGATTTAGTAATTATACACCCTTAAACCTAGCACCACACACTCTACATCTAGCCATTTCTGGTGTTGAATAGAGCAGCAAAGTACCTGCATATCTTAAGTCTGTACACTAAAGAAGATATCAGGATTAAGATGGTATAAAATAGAACACTTTAAAAAAATGTATTTCATACAGGGTCTCACTATGCAGCTTTGACTCATAGTGATCCTCCTGTTTTCAGCCTCCCAAGTGTTGGGATTACAGGTGTGCATCACCACACAGTCTCGGTGGCCAGCAGCACGTGGTGCCTGGGATTGAACCCCATCCCTGAGCTTGCCCAAACATGCCTTTAGTCTGCTACGTTATCTCACCACCACAGATGCTATACAATAAATATGATTATATCCAAGTATATTTTCATTCTAGCCATAAAAGCAAATAATAAACTCTCAATTTTAGAAGTATTTAGAAACAAATATCTCTAAAACAATTTTCTATCCAAACTATATTGATTATTGCTAAATGAACTACCCAAAATTTTGACTATGGTCATAATTCAGGTTGTTTGATTTAATTTGAGGAACAATGTTTAAAACACCCTTGGATATATTCTGATCATGGACATCAATGTTTGGTACATTGTTGATAAAATATCGTGCTATCTCCTTCAGTATTTACTAAATTCTACATAATCCAAAAATCACTTTACTAGTGCTTCAAAAACAAGGGAAATTTATTGTTAGCATGTGTATAACTTAACTAGATACTTGACTAGAAGTATTTATGAAAATATGTATTATCTTGAAGAATAATTATACCCAATAATTTGCTATAAAAATTTCAATGATAGCTTAGTTTTTGGTGAATTATTGTTTCATCTGCCAAAGCATATAAAAACAAATTTTGGACTTAAGTTATTAAGATATATAACATGTGTCAGCTAAAGAAAAAAATATAGATTTTGTAGGAATGTTTAATAGCTCTATAAAATAGTTAGCCAAAAGTTTCACTTCAAATTTTTGTGCAAAAAAGCCTAAGATTTGATTATATAACAGTTCAACAAGGAGACAATTATACATTGTTGATAGTTGCTTTATTTTTCATCAATGATTCAATACAATTTAACCCAGTTTTCCCAAATTATATATGAAACAATGACTTAAGGTTTTTACATTGTATCCATTTATCTCAAATCTATCAACTCAGTGAGATAACCATACAACAATTATCTAGATGTTCATTTTTCTCCCAAATTAAAATGCTTTCCCTGCTGTGAGCCACATCTTTTTAAAAAGCACTATTACACTAATATAGTAATATGTAAGCTATTTACTTATATTACTTTGACAATACATATTAAAGTTTTGGACAACTGACATTATACTGACAGCTGAATAATTTCCATAATATCAAAAGCCTTAAAATGAGATAAATTATAGTAATTTCTGAATATGCTCTAATAACTAGAGCATGAATATATGGATGCTGTAAATATTTAATATTACAGTAGTATACTAGATATATGATCCAAAACTGACACTGAAGTTTTGGTAACAGTACTAATTATATTTTTGTTTCTGGCCATCTTGGCTCTTTTATTACATAATCTACATATAAATTTTAAGCTTCTACTCAATGCAATATACCCAAAGATGAAAAGATTGAGTTCAAATATAATCAAGATAAAATTATAATATCTATCAACACTGTAATCTAAGGTCACTGTCTTCTTATGGGTAGAGCTCCTTTGAACACTCCTTGTAACATGAGCCTGTCACTGATTTTGACCCTTGGGGCCTAAGTCTTTGACAGGGACACTATCCGTGAACTTCCTCATAAGGCAAGAGAAGAAAGGTGGAGGCACAAGTAGGGTGGCAGTGATCAAACAGGTCCTGACTGGCACATCCTCAGAAAGAAGCCTGCTTTCAGCCTCCGCTTTCACCCCTCACTTTACATTGTACTGTCATTGCGTTTTTTCACAACTTTTTGATGATGTTAACACAAAACAGTCTCAGTGGCCAGCAGCTTCAAGTTAGCTCATCTTTTTTGTCTGTTGACTGCAAAAACTAAAATGTCATACTCCAAGTCTTAAATTCTTGACAACAGAAAAAAAAAACTTTTTTGTCTATCATAAAATATAATTTTCATAACTGTGAAGTTTAGATGGTTCAAAATTCAATTTAGATCAACCCATTACTTAAAGATAGACCATGTAGAAGTTACTGAATCCTCAGGAAATTGAGTAAAATAGTGGGACTTTAAAATTAGAATGGTAGTACAGTTGGTTGTCACTTAGTGAGAAACATTTGGAGAAGTATGTTCATGGGTGACTTTGTTACTGTACATCATAGATCATATTTATACAATAAAAAATGGACTATAATACCAGCAGGTGATACAATGCTCTCAACACACTGTCCTATGCAATGTCTGTGATTATCTAAAATGTGCATATGTGGCACAGGTCTAAGTTGAGTAGTTTTCTATGATTCATATTAGTGGCTGTAAATTTAACCAGATTAAGAAATGCCGAGCACTAGCGTGGCAGAAAAGAAGAAGATCACTCTGAGTCTGAGCTGCGTAGTGAGACCCTGTACACACACACACACACAAAGAAAATAAACCTAAAAAAAGAAAGAAGGAGGAGGAGGAGGAGGAGGAGGAGGACGAGGACGAGGACGAGGACAAGGAGGAGGAGAAGGAGAAGAAGAAAGAAGGAGAAGGAGGAGGAGGAGGAGGAG
>NDGN011393675.1:0-13366 GCA_002564285.1 Tympanoctomys barrerae
CTTTGCTAAGCTTGTTCTAAGTAGGTGTTTTAGACCACTGAGCCATCTCACCAGCCCCTCCTTGCTTCTTTTAAGGAACAATAGTCATGAGATTAGGGCCATCCTAGTAACCCTATTCTCGCTTGGTCAAGCTTGCAAAGACCCTTTTTCCAAAGGACAGTCCTACCCCGAGGTCCTGGGGCATCTGAGGCCAGCCAGTGTAGCCTTGGGGGACACCATTCACCCTAAATGGGGCAGTTCCAGAGATATCCAGGAAGGCGTGTTGGAGTCCCCCCAGGCGGCAGAGCTTAGTGCCTGCCTTGACATCTGGGCAGCCCCTGTCCCTGGCTCTTCCTACATCCGGGGTCCTGGCGGGGGGGAGGGTGCATCCAGGGGTCCTGGCAGTGTCCAGATGTGGAGGGGCGACAACAGGCCCACTGCGCCTGCCGGTGCCCAAAGGCGGGTGGGGCGGGCACTTGCCCCGGGCTGCGCCGAGACTGACCTGCCCTGCGGTTTGCCTCCTGCTGCGCCGGCTCCTGCCAGGGCTCAGAAGTAAGTTCCGGGGGCCTCGGAGGACTGGCGGGGGATGGCGGGGGGCGGGGGCTGGGTGCACGTCTGCCCTGGCTCAGGGAAGTCCTGGGTGGTCAGGCTGGGGTCACCCTGTGGGGTACGTGTCGCTGAGTCCCCGCTGACCACGGTGCCCCCTGCACCCACAGGCTCCGAAGTGTGAAGATCGAGCAAGGGAGGCTGAACGACCAGGCCAACTCGCTGGCCGACCTGGCCAAGGTGAGGGCCCCCGGGAGGGCCCAGGGGGCGGGGGTGGGGGTGGAGGGGTGGGGGGTCCCACTGCGCCCCCTGCAGGAGGCCCAGAAATCTGCATTTGTGCCAAACATCTTTACTCTTTAGCACTCGCAGTTGGTTTTTATTTCAAAAGATTAATATGCTAGTTGGGCGTGGTGGTGAACACCTGTCACCCCAGCACTTGGGAGGCTGAGGCAGGAGGACCTGTGCAAGTTTGAGGCCAGCCTGGACTACACAGCCACATCCTCCCTCAAAACTGCAAAACCAACCCAATTAATATGCTAGGCATGATGTTACCATCCATAATCCCAGCCCCCAAGAGGTGGAGGCAGGAGGAGTGGAAGTTCAAGCCGAGTCTGGGCAATGTAGTGAGGCTCTGCTTCAAAATAGAGAGGGCTGGAGCTGGAGCGCCATGGTGCCTGCTTGCCCAGCAGGTGTCAAGCCCTGGGCTCCATCCCTGGCACCCCCTTCAGAAGAAAAAAAATAAAAACCTAGATAGAAAATGACTTGGTGGGCTGGCCAGATAGGTCAGTGGATTAAAGCACCTACATAGTCAGACACAGGGACCAGGGTTCAATCCTTGGCTCTGTGCCGGCCCCGCCCCCGGGCGTGTGAGATGGCCATTGAGACCGGGCGTGGTGGCTGCGCCTGGAATCCCAGCGCTTGGGAGGCTGAAAATAGGAGAATCGCTGAGTCCGATCTATGTGGTGAGACCCTGTAGACCCTGTACTAAATAAAAAGAAAGAAAGAAAAGAAGAGGGGCCGGGGAGATGGCTCAGTGGAATAAGCACTTGCCTGGCAAGCGCAAGGGCCTGAGTTCAATCCCAGGTTCCGCAAAAAAGAAAAAGAAAATGACTTTGCAAAACTCGATATGCAGCCTACATCGAGCATGTTAATGTTTTCTTGAGACAGGGTTCTGGTACATGGTTCAGGCCGGGCTTGAAGGCGCTGTGGAGCCCGGGCTGACTTCAGACTCGCACCGGTTGCAGAGTTGCAGGCGTGGGCCACCGTAGCCAGCTACTTTTGATTTTGAGACAGAGTCTCACTTTGCCCAGGCTAGTTTTGAAGGACTGGGCTCAAGCAGATCTGCCTCAGCCTCCAGGATAGCTGGGGCCACAGGCTCTGCCACCAGAAATACTGAACATTTCTCTCACTGACAAAAATCAGATTCATATTCTAAATTTCAGAAAACAATGAACTTAGGGCTAGAAAAAGCAGCAGGGCCTAGGTGTGGCCCCAGTAGATATCACCTCTGTCCCTGGGTGGGTGGCAGGGGATGGAGGGGACAGGGCCTGGGGTACAGGAGGAGTCTGGAAAGGAGAGGCTGGGCCCAGGCTCAGGCCCTCTTGTGGGTTGGGACAGGGGTCCCTAGGGCTCCCCGCAGCTTTGGTCAGCCCACCGTGGACTCAGGGCTCTGGGTGCCCACACACTGTGGGGACTGTTAAATCTGCCTGCCTTGTCACCCCCCCCCCACTCTGTCCCCACAGACCCAGGGTGCCATGTACGAGCTGCTGTCGGAGCTGCACGCCCAGCACGAGGAGCTCGAGGCCCGCCTGGCCGCACTCGAAGCCCGCCTGGACTCGCTGGGTGTCTCCCTTCAGGCCCTGCCCAGCCTTGTCGCCCAAGCCACACGGCCACCCCCACCACCCCGGCCCGGCCCAGCAGCCCCAAGCCCACCCCACCACTGGCTGCCCACCAGCCCTTCGGACTGTGGGTGACGCCTGCCCACCCGGACCTGTCTTGGCCATTGTGTGTCACCCCTTACCAGGGCTGAAGAACACGGGAGCTGGTCCCCTGGACCGAGGGGCATCCTCTGGTCACCAGCCCAGGACTGTCCCTGGCCCCTGACGGGTATCGAGGAGCAGGGAGGAGTCCTTACCTGTCCTCAGTAAAGCCAGACCCACCAGGCACTGCCTGCTGGTGAGCCCTGCACACACAAGGCACAGTGCACGGGGGCTCCAAGGACACCAGCTCTGTGACTGAACTTGCCTGGAGCCACACTGGGCACTTGCAGGTGGGGACAGCTCTTTGGTGCCATCGATGCTACCCCATCTGCCGCCACCCGGCACGTGGCTCGGACCTGGCCAGAAGAAGGCAGCAGATAACTGAGGCGTTGGCCCCGTCCAGTGTGGGCAGGGACGTGGGTGAGGGGCTGTCTACTTGCCACGGGACTCCAGCTGGACACCTGGTGTGTGCAAGGCCTGCGGTGTGACTTCAGAACACAACCAGGGCAGGGTGGTGTCGGGAGGGGAACACGGGCTCAGAGGGGCAAATCCACTTGCCCAGGGCCACACAGTGCAGAGGGATGGAGCCATACATAATTCCAGATGGGGAGCGTGAGGCCCAGAGGTAGACCTCCAACTGGGTGTGGTGTCACATACTTGTAATCTCAGCACCTGGGAGGCTGAAGCAGGAGGATCGCCGAAAGTTTGAGGCCAGCCTGGGCTGCATAGTGAGCCTCTGTCTCAAAAAAAAAAAAAAAAAAAAGAACAGATGAAGACGTTGGACTTGGTGGGGGCTCCCTCGGTGGCACAGGATGGGGGTTTTGGGACCCTAGGTGGTGCCATCTGGGCCGGCTTGGGGCAAGATGGGGCTACCAGCACAGGCAAAATCGAAATCCAGCCTCTGGACTAGAGCAGGGCAGGTGCCTGGCTGGCAGAGGGGACGAGGGTCTGGCCAGGTCCTGCCAACAGGACCTAAGACCCAGAGGGGAAGGGGAAGCCTTAGGGCTTCTGGTCGGGCCTGGACAATGGCCACCCTTCCAGGGACCCTAGCTCTCCTAAGATGAGATGACCGATTTAACCAGGACCTTTGAAACGTTCAGGCACTTAGCAGGTGTTCAGGAAATGCCCCTCCTGGTCTGGGTTCACCAAGGGGTTAGAAGGCAGCCGAGGCCAGAGAAGGCGGGGCTGGCCCAAGTGTGGGAGGTGGGGCTCACTAAGGAGGGCCCCCCAGGTCCCCGGGTCCAGTGTGGACTCAGCGCCGGGAGGGAACTAGTGGTCGCAGCGCGGCGACGGAGCCATAGGGGAAACCCACGAGGCTGGAGGTGACAGCCAAGGAAGAAGGCCAGGTGCTGGGGACAGGGACACGCAGGGCGGCGCGAGCGCGGCCACATCGGTCTCCGCCCGCCGGGTCCCCGAGGAGGCGCAGGGCCCCCTGGCGGCGCGGTGCGTGGCTTTGCGCTGCAGCTGGCGCGGGGCCCTGCAGGTGCGCGCGCTCGAGGTGGCCGCGCGCGGAGGGCGGCCGCGCACCTGCTGGAGGCGCGCAGCGTGGGCGGCCGCCCGGTGGCCAGCGACGTCGCGGCTGCCGAGACCCTCCTGCGACGGCGGCAGCTGCTGCTCCCAGGTGAGGTGCGCGGACCCGACCTCCGTCGGGACCCCTGCCCTGCGCGCGCTCGTCACAGGACGCTCCCCGCCGCCTAGGGCCAGAGCCCGTCCCTGGCGCCTGCTCCAGGTCCCAGGGAGCCCTGGGACTTACACGCTGTAGGGGAGAGACCCTTCTGAGAGCCAGGGCCCCCATGCCACCCAGCATCTGGGGAGCCCAGTGGGAACCGCGAGCCGCGCCGGGTGTGCTACGTTTAAGGTTCCCAGTTCTCAAAGAAGGGCCTTGTGTCATTCACACGCTACTCAGTGCCCTGCCTCAGTTTACCCCGCAGTGCCTGCTGCTATGAGTTCGGCCGACCAGTGTTGGGGCTCGGCGGTGGCAGTGCCTCCCCCCGGGAGGGACGGGGAAGGATGGCGTCTTCCGAGGGTCCTGGGACCCCCGCGGGCGCCTTACTGCCGTGATGGCTCGCGCCCTTCCCAGATATGTTTGCGGCTCAGGGGAGAGGTGGGCAGGACCCGGGCGAGGGGGAGGCCCCGTGGTGGCTCCAGAGGATGCGAGAGATCCCGGATCGCCCGCGGAACGCTGCGCGACGTGGGAGCTGCAAGGGGCCGAGGCCGGGGCTTCCTTCCCTGGGCTGCCTGGAAAGGCTGAGGCAGGACTGCGAGTTCGAGTGTTACCTGGACAGTTTAGCGAGATTGTGTTAAAAGAAGGGGGAAAGGGCCGGGGAGATGGCTCGGTGGAATAAGCACATCCCGGGTTCTGCAAAAAAAAAAAAAAAAAAAAAGGAGGGGAGAAGCCAGGCGGGCCTGATGGCGCACGCTAGTCATCGTAGCTCTTGGGAGACTGAGGCAAGAGAATCGCTGCAAGGTCGAACCAGCTTGGGCTACACAAGAGAGCTCAAGGCCAGCCTAAGCTGCATAGCCAGACCCTGTCTCACGAAGACTAAAAAAGGACCTGCGAGACAGCTCCGCGGCCTAAAGCGCCTGCTTCGGCTCTGTGGCGCCCGCTGCACGCTCAGGCCCACCTCGGCCCTAGGGCGTGGGGTCCTGGCGTCACCCACAGCCTCCCGCAAGCTGACCCCTTCACTAAGCCCGTGCCAGGCCAGGCCAGGACGTGGTGGTGCACGCCTGTAATCCCAGCTCCCGGAGGCTCCTGAGACCCTGCAACAACCAAATACATTGTATATATTATTTTTTAAAAACAAAAAATAAAAAGGAATGAAGATGTAGCTTGGTAGGAGAGTGCCCCTGGGTTCCATCTTCAGACCTGGGGAGTGGGGAATTTGGGGGCCTCTGAGGCTTACTTAAAACTCTGAAGGGGGCTGTCATACTTTTACACGATAGCCTGTGTTGTGTTGTGTCCCTAACTTTTATCTTTTTTTTTTGTATGCAATGAATTTTATGAACAAAAATAGGTTGAGTGCTGGATTTGACCTGCAGATTGTAATTTGCTGGCTTTGTTCTAGCAATGATTCTTCTGGCCAATAGAAAACATTTGATTATATTTCCTGATACTCTTCAGCACTGGATGAAGCTCTGCTACCTCCAGCCTTATTACTAGTTCTTCTTAGCCTCTTTGTAGATTTCTCCTCTTCTGTTTGAAATGGGCTGTTGAAGGGTTTATTTTGTCTTTATTATTTATTTATTTGTTTTAGGGAAGGGTCTCACTACTAGATCGGACTCATAGTGATCTGCCTGTTTACAGCCTCCTAACAACTGGGATTACAGGAGCGCTACCACACCCAGTCTCAATTGCTGTCTCAGTGCGCCCCCGGGGTGGGGACACAACTGCAGGCCCGGGGATTGAAGCCCTGGCCCCTGATTTTTTTGTCTTTTGAGACAGGATCTCATTATGCAGTTCAGGCTGGCTTTGAGTGCACTGTGTAGCCCAGGCTAGTCTCGAACTCACAAGGATCCTCCTGCCTCAGCCTCCCCAGTGCTGAGATTACAGTTGTGCACCACCATGCCCTAGCCTTCCATTTTGCTTTCTTGAATAAACTTCTCCACTGCATAAAACAAAATGGCACAACTCGGTACAACCCTGGAAGGACGCAGCTGTTGGCTGAGCTGGGCTGCGTGCACCCCTCCCTGGGCGCTGGCTCGGCCGTGTCCTCGGCGCCTGTGACCCCCCCTGCACCCTCGGGCCCCCCCTGGTCCTAGCGCGTTAGGGTGCTGTCATCACCGCAGCCCTCCCCCAAGCTGACCTCTGCAATGCAGCCCATGCTGGCCTGCTCAGGCTCTCTGGCCCTGTCCCCTACTAGAGATGCTGAGACCTAGAAGGCACCCGTGTTTTCCCTCGAGGCAGAGGGTGACCTCCCGGGAAGAGATGGGCGCAGGAGCGGTAGCAACAGTCGACACCACCAGAGGGCGCCATCGCCCCGCGGACGCGCGAAGGCACGCCCCCGGCGACGTGTCCAAGGGGGGGAAACTGAGGCCGGGAGCAAGGTCGAGGGCGGGCCTGTGACGGCATGGGGGCGGGGTGATGCCCAGGGTGTGGTGATCCGTGCGCGATCCTTGGGCCCAGCTGATCTTCCTGCCCTCGGGAGTGGAAAGCGAGGTCAAAAGATTGTCCCCAACTTAGGCAGAGCGTGCTCCGAATCACGTGTGCAAGTGGCGACCGGTTGATAATTAAGCCGAGCGCAGGTTGCTTGGCTAGGTGGGCGCAGCTTCTCCGCCGTCTGCGGGCGCGCAGAGGCCAGGGCTGGCGCGCAGCCTTGCGGGGCAGGGCGGTGTGTTGTTTTGCTCCAGCCGGAGCGTGGAGCCTTGCCCCTCTGGCGTGCTATTGGTCGGATCCCGCCCTAAACGGGGGCGCGGCTCGTCCCTCCGGTCCCGCCCTACTCCCTGCTATAAAAGCTAACCCTAAACCGCGTTTCGAGCTGTGGCTCT
The DNA here is from genome assembly GCA_002564285.1 of Tympanoctomys barrerae. NCBI lineage: Eukaryota > Metazoa > Chordata > Mammalia > Rodentia > Octodontidae > Tympanoctomys > Tympanoctomys barrerae. The sequence continues at coordinate 6,990 of NDGN011393675.1, forward strand.
GTGGCTGGGTGGTTGAGTGCGCTTGGGCCCTCTTGCTCGCCGCGAGTTTGCACCCCGCGCCTGCAGTTCCTCCACGCCGCGGGTTCGAGGCCCGGGCCTGTGCGTAGGGCCTGTGCCCTTCCTGGCCGAGGCGCGATGCTGCTCGACAAGGTGAAGGCGTTCGCTGTGCAGCTGGAGGGGGCGGCGGCGGGCGCGGAGCCCGTGTTCAGCGGCGGCCAGTGCTTGGCGGGCCGGGTGCTGCTGGAGCTGGCGAGCGCGGGGCGCGTGGGCTCGCTGCGGCTGCGGGCGCTGGGGCGCGCGCACGTGCACTGGACCGAGTCCCGCAGCACCGGCTCGAGCACCGCGTACACGCAGAGCTACAGCGAGCGCGTGGACTTCGTGAGCCACCGCGCCTCCCTGCTGGGCTCAGGTGCGGAGGGGTCCCGGGGGTCCCCAGGCGTCCCCTGCGTGTCGCCCCTTTTCGCTTCTCGCTGTTCGTGCGTTGAGCCCTTCCTTCTCCAGCAGACAGCGGCGAGCCCACAACCCTGCCTGCCGGGCGTCACGAGTTCCCGTTCAGCTTCCAGCTGCCCCTGTAAGTGCAAACCTCGGCGTGGCGTGCGGGTGCTGGGGAGCCCCGGGGCCTGGGGGGGCTGGCCCGGGGACTGTCCCCTGTGGAAGGATACCGCCCAGCGCATCGCTGCCTCCCCGTTCCTGCTATGCCCCACCCCAACGGTGGCTCCCACACCCCAGGACCCTGGTGACATCCTTTGAGGGCAGGCACGGCAGTGTCCGCTACTCTGTCAAGGCCACTCTGCGCAGGCCCTGGCTCCCTGCACGCCGCACCAGGACCGTGTTCACGGTCATCGAGAGCCTAGACATCAACACCCCGGAGCTGCTGGTACGTGGGTGGGGAAGACGGAAGGCAGGATGGGATGGCACCAAGCGGAGGGATGGAGGGGAGGGAAGGAGGGAGGCAGGCAGGCGGGCAGACGGGCAGACGCCAGCAGGAACCCTGGCGCTGGACCCCTCCTGGTGCGACCCACCTGCTCCATGGCTCCAGGGGACCCTGACCCTCTGATAGTTTGCTTAGCATGGCTTCTCCCTGAACAAGCGTTCATCGCACCCGAAGGGCTTGGCCTCCCTTTCTTTGTTCTGTGTATCTGACACAGGGGCTCACTATGTAGCCAGGCTAGCCTCAAACTGATCATCCTGCCTCAGCCTCCCGAGTGCTGGGGTGACAGACGTGCACCCCCCCGCCTGGCTGCCTCCACTTTCTGTGTTATAAGAGTGTCCTGTTCAGGACGCTGCATGATTTTGCTCATAGTTCTTAGGTGATAAAAAGTAGCCGGGTCCTGCTCCCCGATGACCCGCTGGTGTCCCAACCCCGGCAGGCCCCCCAAGCAGGAGCCCGGGAGAAGGTTGCTCGCTCCTGGTACTGTAACCGAGGCCTGGTGTCGCTTTCTGCCAAGATCGACCGCAAAGGCTACACCCCAGGTACCGGGCGGGAGGGACTGGGAGACAGACAGGGTAGTGGGTGGGGTCAGGGAAACCGAGGCCCCGGCTCTGCTTCCTACAGGAGAGGCGATCCCCATCTTTGCTGAGGTTGACAACAGCTGTACGCGTCCTGTGCGGCCCCGAGCAGCGCTGGTACAGACGCAGACGTTCATGGCCCGAGGCACCCGGAAGCAGAAGTGCCTGGTGGTGGCCAGCCTGGCCGGAGAGCCGGTGGCCCCGGGGCGGCGCACGCTGTGGCAGGGTCGCGCGCTGTGCATTCCCCCGGTGGGGCCGTCCATCCTACACTGCCGCGTGCTGCGTGTGGACTACTCGCTCAAGGTGCCCCCCGCCCCGTTGTGGTCGGGTCCTCAGGGTGCAGGTGTGGCTGCCGCCGCACTGCCATCACACTGCCTCTCCCTTAGGTGTGTGTGGACATACCGGGCTCCTCGAAGCTGCTCCTCGAGCTGCCCCTGGTCATTGGCACCATCCCCTTGCACCCCTTCTGCAGCCGCTCCTCCAGCGTGGGCAGCCAGGCCAGCTTCCTGCTGGACTGGGGGCTGGGCACCCTGCCGGAGCAGCCAGAAGGTGAGCAGCCGTCCCTGCCTGGCACCTGTGGGTGGCTGGGGTGGTCACACTGCAAGATGGGTGTCTGAAGAGCCCCGCCTGCCAACCTGGCTCACCCTGTGGGCCTTCCCTAGCCCCGCCTGAGTACGCAGACGTGGTGACAGAGGAAGAGGCAGCCGTGGCCACCATCCAGAGCTCCTTCCCATTACTGTGTGACACCCTCACCAGCCTCGAAGGCCCCTACTTCACCTACCTACAGGAGTGCCGCTTCCACCCACCGCCCCTGTATTCGGAGGTAAGCTCAGGGTTCCCAGATGCACCCCCCTCCCTGGCCTCTCTGACCTCCAGTGCCTCAAAGTTTCCAAGGTGATAGAACTCCTATGCATGCGTCAAAGCCCCAGCCTGCCTTGCCTTCCATCACCCATATCTACCCTAGGCAGGCATTACCCCTTGACTCACAGAAATACTCCACCCAGGAGGATCCAAACCCAACTTCGGAGGCCATGAGGCCTCGCTGCATGACCTGCTGAGTGGCAAGCAGACCCTCGGAATGAGGTTGCACATGACTTTCCAGCCACTGTGGCCATGGAGGACCCCCCCCCCGGGCCAAGGGCCAGCAAGCCTGACTCCTTGAAACCAGGGAAACTGAGTCTCAGAGCAAAGAAGACAATGCTGATCCAGTGTCACCATCGCAAAGGTCTGAAGGAGACCCCAGCAGGAGCCTGATGCATGGCAGAATCAGTGGCCCAGTGGGGCAACTGGGAAATGTGGGCCTGAGGTTGCAGGCGGTGCTGGGACCCAGCCTGAGGCAGACAAAGACAGAGTGAACACTTGCGAACCAGGAGGAGGGATCTGGGCAAGTCCCCACGGGGGAGCGGAGAAGGCTTCTTGGCGGACATTTGACCTGGGGTATTGACGTATGAATAGGAAAGAGCTCAGCGTCAGACGAGGAAGAAGAACAGCGAGAGGAGGGTTTGGAGGCCACCCCCTTTATCTCAGAATCCGGGGCCTTAAGTGCAGGGATCCCGGCCAAGGCCACACTGTGAGCTTGGATGGACAGGGGACAGGGAATTCGAGAAACCGGCACAGTGAACAGCGGGGGCAGCCGGCTGCCCCACCGTGTGTCCCCTCCCTGCCTGGGGCTGGGCCCGAGGAACCCGGGCACCCTGGCGCATCGACCACCCATCCACCCCTTTGGTACAGTTATTTTTTAAAAACAATAAAAGTGTGGACCACGAGGCAGCCGTACCGATTTCTCCTGGACTGCTGTGAGGCCCGTGTGGCTGCCGCCCTGAGCCTCCAGCTTAGGACCTGATTCCAGGCGGGAAGGGCGGAGGGCCCGTGATCCCGGGGAAACTGAGGCCGGGCTGGGAAGAGGTCTGGGCCCCTGCAGAGATCCGGCCCAGTTCTGGGATTTTCAAAAATGGCAGCGACATCCACCCAGAGAGAGCCAGCGCCGGGCTTCAGGGTCTGCTCCCCAGCAGGCCCGTGTCCCCTGGGAGGACCCTCCCCGCCCCTGGCTTCAGGGTCTGCTCCCGAGCAGGCCCGTGTCCCCTGGGAGGACCCTCCCCGCCCCTGGCAGCGTCCGAGCTGCTCCAGACCGGGACTGCCTCCTTTCTCTTTGTTTGGAGACAGAGCCTTGCTGTGTAGCGCAGGCTGACCCCTCACAGCAGGGGATCCTGCTGCCTCAGCCTCATGAGTGCTGGGATCACAGGCGTGCGCCACCACGCGGGGTGCCCTTGGTTTATTCCGAACGCATCAGTGGGTCACATCACGTGGCCATGTGTGTCTGGCTGCTGTCCTTCAGCCTGTTTCTGAGGCCCACTCATGCAGCAGGGGTCAGCGCCTGCCCCTTTTGGTGTGTGTGTAATACTCCCCTGTACCGAGGGAACATCTTGTATTTCTCCCTATCTGTGCGTGGGTGTGTCAGCTATTCCCAGGCGTGGACTACTGCACCACCAGTGTGCAAGAGGGGTTGCTGAGCTCCCTGCCTTCTGAGGCAGCTCTGGTGGCATGAGATCGTCCCTCTGGAGGTGGAAGTCGGCCCAAAAGATTGAGGGTGACATCACAGGGACTCGCTGGACAGGCCTCACAGCTCAGCCCCACCCGCAGCCAAGGCTCCGCCAAGGCCCGAGGCTCCGCCCAGCCCCAAGGCTCCGCCCAGGCCCGAGGCCCCGCCCCTACGGTCCAGTCACGCCCACAGAGGGCGAGGCCACGCAGTTCTTAGGAAACGTTGCGCCCTGGTGCAAAGAGGCGGGATGATGGGAGGCGGACGATGAGTCCAGGTCCTCCGTGGGGCGAGGGGGGCATTCCAGGGCTGCACAGCGGGGGTGACCAGAGCTGGTCACTTTTCTTTTTTCTCATCTCTTTTCTGTTCGTCGTATTTGCAGTGGGCCTTGAGCCCGGCCCCCTCCCGCTGAGCTACGCCCCAGCCCCTCGTCTGCTTGCGTTCTTTCATTTCCAGCGCAGGGTCTCACCACGTCACTAAATGTCACACAGGGCCCAAACTTTCGAACCCTCCTGCCTCAGCCTTTCTACGTGCTGGGGTGACAAGGTGCACCATGAGGCCTGGCTGGTTTCTGAGATATTTTATAAAGAACTACAAGGCAGGAGGTCAGGGCTGCTGACTAGCCCAGCGGCACAGAGCCTGCCTGCCAAGCGTGACGTCATGCGTTTGATTGCTCGTACCCAAAACAAAACACAACAACAACAAAACCGGCGGGGCAGGAGCTCCCCGTCACAGGAGGTGTGCGAGACAAGCCGGCATCAGACCTGCGTCAGAGGCGAGGGCAGCCCAGGCGTTTACGTAGAGCTGCGCGTGCACCGCGCGTCTGGCAGGGAGGACGGGACGCCCTGTGTCCCCAGGACTCCTGAGTCGGCAGCTCTGGGGAATCTGATCCCTAGAGAGACTCTCCGGGCCAGATCGGTGGCGAGCAGGGCAGCGCGGGCCCGCGGGCCCCTTGCAAGGCTCCCGCCCGGTGCTCAGGAACACCCGACCCCAGGACCTTTGCACAGGCCGCCCCTGGCCTCCTCACCCTCAGAAGTGAGGCTGTGTCCCCAGTCCCGCGGGCACGAGAAGGAGGGTTGTGCACTGGCTGAAGGCGGAGGACCCCAACTTGATTTGGGTAAAGGTTGGGGGTCGGAGGATTCAGCATGGCCGTGCAGTGCCGTCCACCGGGGCCCTCACGGTCCATCCCTGTCACTACTCCTTGTCTCCCGCGTCTCTGTCACCATTTGTCCCTGGCAGTGGCTAGGTGCCAGGTGGGCAGGGCGGCCGTCCCTCCCTGTCCTCTGTCTGGCTGCCTGGCATGGAGCCCAGCCGGGCTGCCGTTCAGGAATCCGGAGCCGCCAGCTCCAGCCACCAGCTCGGCCACCGCCCGCTGCTGCCTCTGCCCCGGCACATTCTGTCCCGAGCGGGGCGGGGGCGGCTGGGAGGGAAGAGGTCCCGCCTGGCGGCTCCAGTTACGGCACAGCCTGTCCCCGGCCGGGCCCCCACGGCGCGGCCTGCGGAGCCCTCTTCTCCCCAGCCCGGGTTTAGGTCCTCCTGGACGAGGCTGCGGCCAGCAGCACCAGGTGACCGCAGGACCTGTGCCCCTGTGGTCTAACAGCCTGCACCCAGCGCCAGGTCCCCGGGGCCCTCCGGCTCCAGCCGGCATCTCTGCGGGTCCACAGTCACCGTGTGGCTATGGCGCCTGCCCATCCCACTGCCAGATGGAGGCAGCTGGGGCACGCGGGAGTCCTGGTCCTGGCTGTCCGGGGAAATCCCCGACCCCAGGAAGGTACAGGCCTGGCAGGGGCCAGGTGCAGGCGTGACTCACTCAGCAACAGTGCCTCATGCATCTGGGGTACAGGAGGGCACACGGAATATCTGGTGCAGCCCACTCCTCTGCCCTGTGCAGCTCAGCTTACAGGGAAACTGAGGCAAAGCAAAGGGTAGCTGGGGGTACTCTGGGGTCCACTGCGAGGCCCACTTGCTGGATATGTAACCAGCTCTGGACGCCTCGGGCCTGTCCTTCCCAGGACCCAGCGAGGAGTTCTGAGCTAAGGAGGTGCTGCTGCCCCAGCCAATCCTCCGGGGGGCTTGAAGCTCCCAGGAGGCCATAGAGGCCTGTGTGCCCACCAAGAGGACAACAAAAGCCCCAAGGACACTGTGATAGGGAGAGACAAGGACAATTCCAGTTAATCAGGTAACTAGAAAGTCAAAGGGAAATGGGAGGCTGGAGCGTCCTGGGAAGCGTTTTGAGAGGAGAGGATATCAGAGGCAGGGCTTTGATGGATGCGGCGCAGTTCACTAGGGAACGGTGTTTTAGGCAGGAGTCGGTATATTCTCAGCTGCCTTA
>NDGN011393679.1:0-12423 GCA_002564285.1 Tympanoctomys barrerae
CTTGCGGTCCACGCCACATGTTCCTGATCCAGGCCTCATCCCGTGGGCTGGGCTTGCGGTCCATGCCACGTGTTCCTGATCCAGGCCTCATCCCGTGGGCTGGGCTTGCAGTCCACGCCACGTGTTCCTGATCCAGCTGAATGAGCAGCAGCTGCAGACGACAGAAGCAAGAAAAGTGAAGCCTTGGCCGGAAACGACTTCTGGTGGGACTGCGGCCTGTCCCTCTGCCACATGCCCTTGGTCGAGGCAGCTCATGATCAAGTGAAAATTGCAGGACAGGGGAGAGCGCGCCAGCCAAGGGCCCGGGTGGAGCGTGAGCTCTAAAGCAGCACAACGTGTACGGCAGGAAGACCTCTGGGCACGTAAGTGGAGACAGCTCGCCTGGGGCCTCGATTTCTGCTGGGAAGCAGGAGACAGACCAACTTTCAGGGAAGGACAGCAGGAAGCAGGGCTTGAGAGGGGAGACATTTCCTGGCTTCACACATTTGAGGGGTGCTGGCTCACTGTGCAGCAACTCGTGGGTGCCAGGGAGGCCTCCCAGGCAAGTGGTGCTGGCCACCAAACAGCTGGCTCAACCTGGAACCCCAAAAATTGGGTGCCTCCTTTTCCTGCCCTGGGTCACTCGGAGAAGAGCTGAGCAAGAGGCGAGGCACAGGCTGTCATCAGTTTCCCCATTTGGTTTAGAAGTATGGAAGCCAGGAGACACTGAGTCTTCACAGTTAGCTGCCGAGTAGGAGACACCACCCCCACGAGTCGCCAGGCAGCCTTCCCTGCGCTGTAACTGAGAGGCACTAGGCCAGGGTGCATCTGGGTGAGCGGGAGCCACAGAGCCAGGTGGCTGAGGAGCGTCTAGCGTTGCATCTGACCCGGGTCCCGCTGGGGCATTCCAAGGACATTCCAGAAGACCGCCACACAGCCAGATGCACTGGTGTCTGCTTGGCGCGACCCCTCCAAACGCTTAGGTCACGTGCCAGTCTGGAGAGGCCGTGCCAGGCTCCGCTCAAGCCCCTCCTGTTGCCCACGTGGGGGCTCCAGGCATACACCGCGCTCGCTCTCCTCAAGCCCTGCCTTGGCCCGGAAGTGCTCCACGCCAACTGCAAGAGGATTCTGTCCCTGGCCCACGTTCCAGAGGATGGATTCAGCCTGGAGCCCTTTTGCCTGGCCAGGTGCTGTGCGTGTGAAAGCTGGGCCGGGCCTTAAGTCCACTCTGGGGACGGAGCCACTTCTTCTCCACATCAGTGCAAACCTTCTTTGGCCACTGGCTCTGGTATCTTTTAATTTGGATTTTTTTTTTAAAAACCCTCTGGTTTCCAGGAGGGAGCAGGTGATCCTTCCAAGGCCGGGGAAAGCCGTGGGGAAGCTCGCAGGCCCAGCACGGATGTGCCAGGCCGGTGAGCAGAGGCTGGCCCTGACCAGCTCTCAGCAACGGTGACTGGAAGGAAGACGTCCTTACGCCAGCACTGCACCGAGAGCTCTTGGAGGGCCAAAGGAGCACGCCCACCTGGCCGTGACCTTCCCGTGACTCCAGCACTCCTCATCCTGCCCAGCGGGGTGACGGCTCCAGTGGCCAACAGGCAACACATGGGGGCTGTACCAGCACCAAAGACTCAGGTCCCCTGGCACATGTCCTCAGCTCCAGGGAAGAAAGGGTGCGCGTCTCCTCACCACGGCCACTACCGCCCTGGCATTAGGTACTGGGCAGGAACAGCTGGCAGCCACTGAGGCATCCTCTCAAAATGTGCTTCTCCAGCTGATCATGACTAGACTCTTTGCCAGGAAGATGGTCCTACCAGGGAAAGGGAAGAACTTACCATAGCTCTCTAAATGTGACATTCAATTGGCCACAGGTTGAGTCAATCACAGGGTCGCCACGCCCACCGGCCCCTGGTCACCCCCACCTTTGTCATGCCTGCCCCAAGACATAACTGACTGGGCAACTTTGGGGCCCTAAATGGAGAAGGCCAGTTCATAGCCGGCACCCCTCGAGGTGTTGCCTGGGGGAGGTCGCCCCCGCGCCTCCTGCTCACCTTTGCTGGGAACCTAAGGCTGCTCTAGCATCCGCCTAAGCCAGTAGCTTGCGGAGGCCCAGGGCCATGGGCAGCCCGTGGGAGGCACAGAGCAAGAAGCGGGGCCTGGAAAAGCCTCAGGTCTGCCTCAGACTTTCAGGCCAGCTCCCCACCCCACCCATCCCACACCCCACCTTCCCACCCCCCACCTCCCGTCCTCCCAAAGGCCAGCTGGGTCAGGCACAGGGTGTGCCCAGAAAGGGGCTGTAGTGAGGGCCAAGGCAGGCTGGAGCACAGAGCAGAGGGACATGGGGACAGGCTGCCTTCAGATGCATAGCACTGGTGCCAGGCTTTTAATTTTATTGACACAGTGTCTCGCTACGTAGTTCCGACTCATAACGGCCTCCTGTTTTTAGCCTCCCTCATGCTGGGATAATAGGCATGCACCGCCATGCCCAGCTTTGAAGCCAGCACGGTGCGCCTGGGGTTCTGGAGCCCGCACAGCATGTGGTACCGGGGATCGAACTAGGGGCCTCATGCTTGCCAGGTAGGCGCTGATGCCGCCAAGCTAGCTCCCTAGCCCACTAGGCCTCTTCTTAAGCAGCTGTGAATTCACAGCTGCACCTGAGGGAGCAGGAGGGACTGTCGCCCTGCACATGGGCCTGTGTCCAGGTCCAGGATGAACCTAACTCTGGCCTCCCGCTCCTGGGAAGGGCTGCTGACAAGCCCAGAGCTCTGCCTGCCACTGGGACCTCCGTGAAAATCAAACAGGGGACTCGTGCTGCCTGAGCAATGACAACAGCAGCTGGTAGGAGCGACGGGCATGGGGAGACAAGGAGCACCGCATCCCCCAGCAGGGGTGCAGAAGGGGCGTGACGGAGCCTGGTGCCCAGAGGCTCCCTGCCCTCACAGTCCCCTTGCCCCTAGGACCCTCTTTGCCTCTCTGGCCTTGCAGGATGAGGCAGGCTGTGTGCAGAGCTGACAGTGCCCGAGGTTAGGCTCAGGCTGCAGCTGCCAGCAGGAGCGCCCCAAAGTGGGCCCCCTCTTTGGGCACATGGAGAGACACGGTGCCGCTTTCCCCAGCAGGGTGTGGGCTCATTTTGGTCACTAGGTAAAGGGGACCCCCAGGACGCCCCACTGTTAAGCACCTCTCTTCCCCTCAAAGCCCGTCACTCGTCTGGGGGGCCTGAGGCCCAGAGGCACCCGCCCTTCGTCCCAAGCACACACCCTGGTGGTAGCGCCCCCAGTGACTTCTGGTGGAGGCAACCTGATGTTATCCCCAACACATCCATTTCTTGTTTAATTATTAAGACTTGTCATGCCCCTGCCATAAACGCCCCGCTAGCATCCTTGCTCCTGGGAAGCAGCTAAGGGTAACAACAAATGCAATGAGAAACAATAGCTACCGCTGCCATCACGTGACCCTGGCCAAGCCCTGCCCTACTGAGGAGGAGGCACGGCCGTGTGGCACAGCCCTTGGCTTCTGTCAAACCCAAAGAAGTCTTTCCCCGTCACTTCTGATAACTGAGCCCTGGGGGTGGGGACTACAGGCCGCCCACACAGTAATGAGGGGACACTCCCCTGCGACAGCCCCAGGACACCCTGGTGCCTGTCTCATCAGTGAGGGGCATCTAGGCTGGAACGCCAGGCGCGATGGGGGTCGCTGAGGATCAGAGGCAGGGCTGAGCTCACACCCAGCCCAGGCTTGCGCCAAGCACCCTGTGTTTCCTTAGAGTCCACCAACTTCAAACTCCCTTCTCCTGCCCAACGGATGGCTCACTGGTACACGCATCACTCGCTGCATAAGGGGTGGTAGAAATCCGACCCCAGCCACCCTGGCTGCGAAAGCAGTGGCGCTGGAGTCGGCAGACGCTGTGTGCTGCGGCCAACGTGAGAACGGACTCGCCCTTCCTTCCTGCTCGCCCTGTGCTGCTCCTCCTGCTCAGTGCGGCTGAGTCCTGTGATGTGTTTGTTTTCTCCCTTGGGCAGCTTTGTGCTCAGAAAGCGTGCTGACCCCACAGCCTGGCAGGCCTGCACTTTGCTGAGAAACCCTGGGCAGGTACAGGTGGGTGCGGGAGGACGCGGGCGGGCAGGCCCTGGGTCCTGGCCCTGCGGGACACAGATGAGCACACCGAGGGGTGGGCCCGCGGCGGACGCATTCAGGCCAGGCCAGCAGCTGCCGCCCCCCCCCATGCCCTGAGGAGCTAAGGACATGGGGCCTCGGGGGTGAGTGGCTCCTCCAGTGATGTCCTTCACGCCGGAGGCTGCAGGGGAGGCCCTGAAAGCGGGCCTCCGGCCCTCTGTACCACACAAGCACTGGAGAGCGGCTGGCCCTGCGGCCTTTGAAAGCCCCTGTGAGACCCACACTCCAGGCCAAACCCCCCACTCACACTGCACTGAGGGTGGCCACCGTCCGTCCCCGGTCCTCAGGGCCCTTCAGGCAACCACGTTCTGTTCCCCGCCTCAAAGACAAGCGGAAATCAATCAGATTGAAATCTCATGGTGACTCATTCACTCATTCTGCAAATCTTGGGGAGACAAAAATGCACTTGGAAATCACTCTGGGGGACTCGTGGCACTGTGACTCCCTTAGCCAGCGGGGCAGAGAACAAAGTGATGGAGAAAGCAGAAAAGAAGGTGGCACGTAGGCGTGGCAGTTTCAGCCAATGCCAGTTTCTCCTGTGGGGAGATGACGGATGCAGAAAGGAATTAAAACTTAGGCACAATTACTGGAAAACCTTAAAAACAAGGCCTTTGTTGACAAAATCAAATGTGGGCGCGCCAACTTTTGGTTATTAGCACTAATGCACAAGGACAAGTCATGACAGCCCTGCCGGTCACTGAAGAACCGTGTTTGGCCTTGGAATTCAACTCAGCGAAAAGAATGAAGCAAGCGCACTGGCTCATAGTGCTTGTTCCATGCTTTCCTTTTCACTCTGAGTGTGGTGCAAATTAGCAAGTGTGCAGGCTTGAAGCCTCCTCTGTTTCCTTCAGTCAGCGCCTCGAAGGGCATGGGCGGCCATCCCTGCGGCCTTTCCCTCCTGTTAACGGAAGAGTCCCTTCCCCGTCCTCTCTGTGTCTGCCGCCCTCACCCAGGAGCCCCACAGCCTCTGGAACAAGAGAGCCTGGCGCGGCTCGAGCCCGAGGCAGATCATCCACGGGGTGCTGGGTTTAGGCACACAGAATGCAAGAGTTATGGGTCAGGGAGGCATGCAGCCAGACGTCACAAGAAGTCCTGGGATGAGGGAGAGGGAAAAAGAAAAAATAAGAAAAGTTATATATATATATATATGCGCCAAAGCAACAGTTAATGCTTATTTGTTTTGTTTTGTCAGAACCATGGAGTGAACTCAGGCTCTTGCGCTTGCCAGGCAAACTCTTATTCCACTGAGCCATCTCCCCGGCCCCCAGTGCTTTATATTTTTTGCATGGTTATATCTGGTAATCTGAATCACTACTTTGAAGGTAACAAGATGCAATATAACAGCCATTGTTGAATTCATATCATTTATTTTTTTAATTTCTGTATCATTTCTAATGTTTTTATTATTGTTTGCTCTCTTTAAAATAAAATTAAATTAAAGTTCTGGGAGGTCAGGTCTGTGCCCCTGGGAGGGCCACATGTGAAGCTGTGAGTGTGAGGCCCAAGCTGCAGCGGAGATGCCCGAGGCTGGAGACGCCAGGAACGTGGACCTTCTGAGGAAAGCTGCGAGGAAGGAGCAGAGCTGGCTCAGGAATGAAGCCGTGGGAGCTGCGCCGTGGCAGTGCCCGGTGTGGGTGGCCATCCACACCTCAGGACCTCCCATCTCACCACAGCTCTCCGGAGAGCTGGACACAAGGGATTTCACACTTATCATGCTGGGCTTGGGTCTCCCTTTGGTCCAGTTTCTTTCTATCTGCCTGCTCCTCCCTTTTCAGATGGCAATATTTACCTCATCCGTTGTACTTCAGCAGGTTTTAGTTTTCTTTTTCAACTCCTACAGGGGCGCACAGCTCCGAGCGCACCTTGAGCCGCAGAGGAGGCTTTGGACTTGGACTACTCACCAACACTGAAGCTGTTAGGACTTCCACAGATCTTAAGAGATGGGCTGGATGAGTTTTACATAAAGAGATATGCATGAGTCCTGAAGGGGCTGGAGTTTACACCTAGCTGTCCCCCAAAAGCACATAGGCTTTGGTGAAACTTCTGGAAGGTGATGGACTTGGAGCACAGGGCAGCTGGCTTGCTGCCAGGTGACAGGGCCTGGTGGGAAGAGTCGGGACACCACAGTGTGACCCGGGAGGGCCTCTCCCTCCCTGGCTTCACCTCCACTCTGCTGCATCCTGAAGTGAGTAGCTCCCCCATCTGTAATTGCAATGCCAGGCATTGTTTCCCAGTGATGAGACAGTGACCAGACAGCGCCCCCTGGGCACCCGCCCCTTGGCCTCCAGCCGAGTGCCAGCCGCAGCTCTTGGAGGCTTTTGTCTCCTCTTGGTTTTAGTTTTAATTGCAGCCTGTCCTCACAGCTTTGATTTGCTTTTCTCTCCTGACTGTGAATTCTGAGCACACTTTCCCATGCTTACTTCTCACTTTTTTTGGTAAAGACCTAATAAAATCTTTTACCCACTTTTTCTTTTTTTGGAGACCATAAAATCCATCCTTTAAAGTACACGACTCAGTCGTTTATTACATTCATACAGTTGTGCACCCCCCAACCATCTAATCTCAGAGCATATTGGTCCCTGTGGAAAGAAGCCCCATCCACCAACAGTTGCTCCCTGCTCTCCTGCTTCCCTGGCAGCCACCATCTACCTTCTTCTCTGGAGATTGGGACATTTTGTGTAGGTGGAATCTGACAGCACGCGGCTACATCTGGCGCTTCCTTCCACACAGCCGATCTTCCCAGGATGCATCTGTGCAGGAGCATGAATGGGTAGTTGACCATTTTTATTGTGGACGAATGCTCTTTCTGTGGCTGTCTCAAGCTCTGCACAGCTGCTGGTCAGCTGATGGACAAAAGATGTTAGCGCTTCCTATGTGGTACAAATAGTTCTTCTAAGAACATGTGTGGCTACATGGCTCCAGTTCTAGTGGGCATACACCTAGAAGCAGAACTTCTGGTCACGCGACCACAACGCGTCTCAGCCACTAAGCAATGGCCAAGCTGTTGCGCAGCGCCCTACAGCATCCACTGCCCAAGCGTGGCTCATGAGGTACTCTTTGCACCACCGCCAGCACTCGCCTGCTGCACTGGCGACTGCAGGGCACCTGGTCCTTCAGGGTTGGATTTGAACCACTCTGGCCACTAGTCGTGCTGGGCAGTGTTGAGTGTTCTTGATCATGTATGTGTCTGCTTTGAGGAAAAGCCTTTCTAAGTCCTTTGCCCATAATTTAATTGGGTTATTTGTTTTGATATTATCTTTATATTTATCCTTAGATATTTGCTAAAAACATCTTTATAAATTCTGTGTTCTAGGCCCTTAGTACATTCTCTTATTCTATGAATTCCTATCAGTCCATGATCATGTCCTTTATATCATAATTATTTTAATCTTTTTATTAAGAAATCTGCTTTGATCCCTGGTTCCGCAAAAAAAAAAATAATTCAGCTTTGAGAGGCGGTTTTGTATCATATTTTAAGTACAACACTGAATTCAAGGCTGCAAAGAGTTTCCACTATGTTTTTCCTAGTAGATTTAAAGTTTCAGCTCTTGCAAGCTGGTCTTCAATCCGTTTGAGCTAAGTTTTGCGTATGGTGTGCGGCAGGGTCCCGCTTTGCTCTTTTGCATGTGGGGATCCAGAAGTTGTCGTGGCACCACTTGCTGCAAAGACAAATTCTCACTGCCCTGCCAAAAGTAGATGGCTGCGCGTCCCACTGAGCAGAGTTTGTGGCGTGGACTCCCTGCCCCACGTAACTTCCGGTGCGCCAGGGCCGTGTGGTCCCCGCTGCGGGTGGCCAGGCGTAGGCTTGAGTGCCCGGCCGGCCCCACACCGCGATCCTTCCGCGTGGCCTGGGGTCCTGCGTCTCCTTGCAAAGCGAGTGCCCCCGCGCCAATTTCCACCAAACAGCCGGCTGTGATTTTAATGGCGATCGCCTTGAATTTGCTGGCAAATTTAAGGAGCACTGACGCAATATGAAGTCTTCCCATCCGTTTTTGCATTACATAGTTCCTCGATGACTTTCAGCCATATAGTGTGGTTTCTGAATGCCTTTGGCAGTTTTCTCCCTCCATTTGGTTCTTCCTGAAGCTATCGTCAGCGGAGCTGTTCTCTCAGCTCACCTTCCACTTGCTCGTGGCAGGTGTACTAAGCAGAATGGATTTTTAGATACAAATGTTGTGTTGTTACAGCTGAGCCCAGGATGGAGAGGCTTGGCCCTGCATCAGCTCCTGGACACACGCCGCCTGGAACTGACGATCGGGTGGCTCAGGAACGAGAAAGAAGTCCCTGCCATGACAGGGCCACGGCCCTCCGCCTCCTCCACCACAGCAAGGCCACGAGATGCTGTGTCCTGCCTCAGTCTCTCCGGCCCAGGTGAGCAGGCTTCCCGGAGCTCCTCTCTCCTCCTTCGTTTCCTTCGCAGCCAGATGAGACCTGGCAGAGAGGCTTTGGCTGCTGGCACCGTGGGGACGCTGGCTGTCCTCACACAAAGGCAGAGGCTCTGTCTCCTTCCTTCGTGTCGCTCTAGATCAGTGCGGAGTGCAGAGCCTCAGGCCAGGCTTGGTGATCACAGACAGGAATTCAACACAAAGGCGGGGCGCTGACCCGGAGGCCCCGCCCCACCCTCCAGGAGCGCCGGCTCTTCCCCGCCCCGCCCCACCGCACAGGCGGGGTGGGGGGGTGGGGGGACAGGAGGAGTGAGCTTGCGCTCCGGACAGCCCAGAAATCAGGCCCACATGGAGCGCGCTCTTCTGCAAAGCACCCTTCCGGCCGTCGTGCCAAGCAGACCTGCGGCTGTCTCCGGGCAGATCCCCTTCTGCTGACAGCTCTGGGGCTACTCCCGCTCTTTGTAGGCAGAGGGTGCGCAGCCGAGGTCCCAGAGTCAGTGGCAGGCATGGTAGCAGGCGGGAGGCAGCTGAAGCACTCGAGGGCTACGGGAGGCTCAGCTCCGTCCGGCTCCCAGAGGACAATGAGGCGCAAGGAGGACACAGCACGACTCTGGTCACACAGCTGGGCAGCGGCCATTGGGACTGGAAGCCAGACCTGCCCTGCCAGCTTCTCCTGTTCCCGCCCCCCAGAGCAGGCAGGGAGCCCTGAGTGATGTGGCGCTGGGAGCACTGGCTCCCCGCTGTGGGGCTGGAGCAGCCTCCTGCAAATATATGCTCAAGGCTGTGTGCAGGAGAGAATATTAAAAACCCATACATAAACCTTGCCCGCTGCCGCCGGCCTCCAGCGCCACGTCCACCCTGATTCGTGGAAGCGTTTCCCTGCAACAGGATATGCCGGAAAGCTTGGGCCTGGCTCAGGCAAGAGTGGAGCATGTTAATTTCAAGGCAAATTAATTAAAATGCAACCTAAGCTCTTTGGCAATCACACAGAAACACGCGTCACTGCTTGGTGCCGATCCAGACAGCGATGGCCCATCCTGCCCAGCCCGCTCAGTCGCACTTTCATCCCAAACTTTTAATTGTATCCTTGAAGCAGCTCAGCTGTGGGCATCACTCTCCACCTTTACCACCAGGATTCCGGGCTTTTTGCCTTTTTGATAAATATTATGTACAAAGGCTGTGGGATCAGGTAGCATGTCCACAGTCCCAGCGGGGGTCAGATGGCACAGAGTAAAGGAAGGCAGTGGGAAGAGAGGGGACTGGAGGATCTGGTGGTAGAAGGTGTGGGGAGAGCTTCAGGGTGCCAAGGACGGGCACTGCAGGCCCCAGGGCTGCAGGAGGCGAGGGCACAGGCACAGGTCCAGGGAGGGGAGCTGTGGCCTGGGCACTGGTGCCTGGAGGAAGAAGCAGGCACGAACACCCCAACTTCCTGGCAGTGCTGCAGGACCCTCCACAGACCCCCAGCAGAGGCCACATGAGGCAGCCCAGGCTGGGTGTGGGGGGCAGAGACCAGGCCTGGACCCGGAGAAGACGGCGGCACCTTGGTGTTGCTGGATGTGTGGCCCGGACACAGCTCCGCTCTGCATCTCGGTCACTTGCCCTGGACGATGGACTCCACAGTGCCCAGGCTCTGACACCTTCCCCTGCAGGATCCACCGAGCAGGGCCTCAGCCAGTCCTGGATTATGTGAACGCCGCGTCTCCCTGGGTCACTCCTCGGGCTCCACAGGTTACGAGGAAGTGGGACTATCACAACAGTCAAACCCGGTGAAGGGAGGCCCACTCAGAGTCCCTGTCCTGGGAGACAGAGCTAGGAGAGTGGCAGGTTCAAGCCCAGCCTGGGAATCTTAGTGACATGATGAGGCCTGCCTCACAAAATAAACCAAGTATGTAATTAACTTTTTTTTTGCTTTCTTTTTTATTAATTTTATTGAGAAACAAATAGCAATGAAACTGTTTTAAAACAGGTTAGTAGGACAGTTACAATAATTAACACATTGCATATTGTTGTCTTCATAGTAGTTATTCATAGTACAAGATGCAGACATGATATCCTGTCCAAACACTATTAGTACAAATCTTTTGTCTCATTGAATTAACTTTATAAAAAGGGCTGGGGATGAATCTCAGTGGGAAGGCCCTGGGTTCAGCCCCCAGTGTGCAAACAACAGAGCTCACATCTAAAAGCATCTCGGGATGTGCATCTCGGGATGACAATCACAGTGGCAAGAACATCGCCGCACCCACCCAAGGCCACCGCAAGATTGCACGACTGCTGTGGGGAGCGCTGGAGCAGCAGGTGGCCCAAGAGAAACAGGGTGGGCTGAGGAGTCAGAGTCCAGGGCGTCCCAGGCACAGAGCTGTGGTGTCACAACTGTCCCCCCGAGGCTTCCTGGGTCCCCAGCTGCACTGTAGAAAGCAGTGGAGGTGAGTGATGGCTCAGAATCTAGGCCTCATCCAAGTCTCGAGGGCCAGGGATATAGCTCAGTGACCCAGCGCCTGCCTAGCTCAAGGTTGTGAGTTAAGTTTCCAGTACAAAAAATAATGCAGGCCTCAGGCGGTTGAGCCCTCCTTCTGGAGCTGGTACCCGTGGGTGGCAGCCTGGCCCAGTGGTGCGGGCCACGGGCCACACATCCATGCCAGTGGTCCGAGTCAGCAGAAGCAGGATGCGCTCAGCGTGGGGATCAGTCGTCTTTGCCTACATCTGCATTAGCAGCAGGGCCAGCAGCTGGCTTGGCCCTGGCTCCTCTTTTCCCGCACACAGAGCTGGGAACTTTCCATGTGGCCTCCTTCAGATCTCCCAGCAACCCTTCCAGGGAGTGCTGTGACCCCTGCGCACAATCCAGGAAATGGGGCTTCGGCAGCAAGGTCCGGGCACGGTCCACTGGGCCATTTCACGCCTCCTGGCCTCTTCTGACTCATGACAGACTCGGGATGCTTCACGCTCCACTTTCCCAGCTCTGCTCCTGCAGGAACGCTGCCACGTGAAGCTACTCTGCAGCCACCCAGGGCCACACCAGATCTGTCCAGCCTGGGCCCCTCAGGCAACACCTAAGGCCAGTCAGGCTCCAGGACTGGGGACTCTGGGGCTCAAGAGAGGTCAGCAAGGCCCCATTTTCTCTTTCCCCACCATGAGGCCCCCCATGTTGGCAAGTCATGCCACTAGGCCATTCCCGGTGACTCCAGTTGGCAGGACTGAAGGACTAACCCTGGGCACGGGAGCAGAGAGTCAATGGGGATCACTTGCAGGGTCAACAGGGGTCACTCGCCACAAAGCTGTGACCCAGCAGGGAGGAGTAGTGAGGGGTCCAGGCACAGAGACTGGCCTGGCCTTTGCCCTGCCCAGATCCGAGGAGTCTGCCCACGAGCCCCAGGAAAGCACTGAACCCCAGGACCATGAGCCTGTCTTGGTGGATGAACTAGCAGCCACCTTGGAACCCCCCCCAGCTGAGTCAGGGCGGCGCTGGGTGTGGAGCGCCCCCCTAAGGAGTGCTGCCAACAGTGTGAAAACAGCACTGGAGGGAAGGTGGTGCTGCCGATTCTCCTGGGGAAGTGTGTCCTGCTGGCTTTCCCGATGTGAACGTAACTGTTCTTGTCATCAGAGGATGACACTGTCGCTGAGGATGGCTGTGGTTCTCTTCGGGCAGCTCCAGTCCTGACGTTGAGCCATGGGCATTGATCCCTCATCAGTGACCTTTGGGCCTTCCGTCACTGACCTTTGGGTTTTCCCAGCGCAGATCCTCAATACGGATTGGCATAGGCCATTGCTATGGGGCCTAGGCCTCCGGCTGGACCTGTGGGGCATCGTTACGGGCTCTAGGCCTCCAGCTGGACCTGTGGGGCATCGTTACGGGCTCTAGGCCTCCGGCTGGACCTGTGGGGCATCGTTA
>NDGN011393682.1:0-12044 GCA_002564285.1 Tympanoctomys barrerae
ATTGAACTCAGGCCCTTGCACTTGCCAGGCAAGTGCTTATTCTACTGAGCCATCTCCCCCGCCCTCCCCCTCCCTTTCACCCATGCCATTTTCTTGTTGAAGATGAGTGCCCATGTTTATCAACATTTTTTCCCATATTCTTAGTTTTGCTATTAAGTGAGAGCAAGAAAAAAATAATCCACTAGTATCAGAAGAGATCCTTACTCCATGCCACTAACAATTTTGTTGAGTATTTATAATGAGGTAAGAGAATGAGATGAGTCATTGAATAAAATAGTCAAAAATCCATTCTCATGTTATTCACATGTCAGGAAATAATCTTTAAAAATCCTTTAGAAAATAAGAAGGTAACAGGGTGACCAGGAGTTTCTAAGACCTTGCTGCACATATGTGACTGGTTGTGTGGGATTCAGGGAGACAAGAGCAAAGGAGTAACAGTGGCTGCTGTGCATTGAGCCCTGTCCCTCTGGCCATGGGGCATTGGGTGAAGGAGCCAGGGTGGAAGCAGAGGTTGCCTGTAGATAACCTCAGCAAGAGAGTAGAGGAGTGGGCCAGGGGGAGTCAACCAGCAAGAAAGGACTTGGGCATGGTGATAAGGCTTCTGACTCCTAGAGCTGGGGAAATGCTGAGGAAGGAAGGAGATGCATCGATGGTCTCAGCCTTGTCTTAGGAAGAAGCCAAGTAGTTCCCACCATTTCCATTGCATTGGTAAAAGGCTAGTGAAAACTGGTGCTTTCTGAAGACTATACTGATATTTGGGTACTTCTGTATTGTCTTGAAGTGTTAGGTGCTTAAATGAAGCTTTTTGTTCCTTAAATTTTGTAAATGTGTTCTGTTTTGCAAATATTTCATAATTTAATGACATTAAAACCTGCAGTTTAGGCATTGAGGATGTGCAAGTTTGAATAATGATTTTGGTTGGCTTTTTAAAAAATTAAAAATCATTAGTACAATGAACACCTATACTTCATCTAAATCCAGCAGTCATTCTTTTGTGACCTTCGATTTGCACCATGTACACCATCTTTGCAAGCCATTCCCACTGAGTTTTGGATATCAAAAATACCCCTGACATTTATTGTTTTATAATCTGATTAATGTGTAATTCTTTGTCAAATTTTTCTTTTTTCTTTTTTAATGTTTTTGGCAGAACAGGGGTTTGAACTCAGGCCCTTGCACTTTTTTCTACTGAGCTATCTACCCAGCCCGTCAAATTTTTCCTACTGCCATTTCATCCAGCTCCAGTCCTGCTCTGTTCAGGAGCATCAATTTGGTTATCACGACTTTAGTCTCCTTTACATTGGACCACTGTCCTTAACTTAATTTTCTATGGTATTAACTTTTTTTAAGGTAGCACTGAGCTACATCCCAGCCCTTTTCATTTTCTTTTTAAAACTGATTGATTGACAGTATATCTCTAAATTGTCCAGGCTGTGCTTGAATTTGCTCTCCTGCATCAGCCTCTGAGATTCAGAGGTGGGCATGTATATACACTATATAGACTGGCACATCAAGCCAGGCTTGACAATAACATGTGTAAGACCAGTTGCCCAGCAGCCTTTTATTTGTCTGTTTGCTCATGATTAGGTTCTAGTGAAACCATGCAAGTGTGCTTTTTACTTTGGAAGAGCTGGAAAATATAAGCACGAGAACAGTGAATTTTATGAAGCCTGTGTGTCACATCCAGTTACTGCCAATTAGTAACAGCACTTGCTTTTCAATATTTTATCACAGAGCCAAAGAATGTTACATTAAAAGCAATTTTAGATTTTGTCTCAGGAAAACACAAATTACAGAAAATCAGCAGATTAGGCATAGTGTTTAAAAGAAAGTAGAAGGAGCTGAATTTTGATACCGTTTGTATTTGATCCAGTCCTTACTGCCTCCCACCATTATTTGAATTATCTGTGTGTCCTTGAGGCGTTTGAGCATGTTACCCCCCATTTATCTCTCATTATATGGATAAGGAAATTTACATTTAGAGAAATTAAGCAGCTGAGGAACATGTAGTTAGTAAGGGGTAGAGAGGTCCTGAAGTCTTTGTGAGATGGAGGGTACTTTTTGAAATCGTGTTGCCCTCTAGTTCAGGCTGCTTTGGAACTCACTGTGCAGTCTTGAGTGCCTTTGAACTAGCGATTTTTTTTTGCCTCAACCTCCTAACTGCTACAATTGTAGGCATGTGCCACCACACATTCCTGCACATGCTCCAATGATTGGCACTCATGGGGCAAGCAGCAAGTGAACACTTTCAGCACCTTTCATGATTATGAAAAGTGAGGGAGTACAGATACCTAGTTCTAACCAGCATACAGTCACATCCCTATGGGAACCTAGGCCTAAGCCTGGGTCACTGAAAGTCCCACTTTGCAGACAGGAGTATGGGTCCTATCCATTGCCGGTGCGCAGAATAGTGCTAAATCAGCTCCCGGCATGCTGTGCGACGGCCCTCTCACCAGGACTACATATCCCTATAGGCCTTGCGCCTGCTTGGCTTGGTTCTTTCGTTTTCTATTTGGAAGATGTAAGGCATAATATGTTGTAGATAGCCTGTCATTAGAAAGCCAGTTTGTGCTGGAACCTCTGAGAGTGTATTTTAGATTCTTCTAAGTACATAATTCAGTGGCAATATCTAAGTATATTCACACTGTGCAACCAACATTACCTTTGTCTAGGAACTTACATCATCCCAAACTGAAACTGTGTATCTATTAAATGGTCCTTGACTCTCTCCTTCCTTGAATGGTCTTAGAGCAAGTCAGCTAAAGCCACACCATCGAGAAGGATTGACCTTACTATTCTAGCGTCTGTTGTCCTAGGCATCCCCAGTGACTTAACCCAAATGAAGCTGAAAGAAAGGAGCTATAGTAGACTGCAGTTGAAGCAGGGCAGAAAGTTCAAATGGAAGGACACAGGAGATCATATTATAAGCTCCAGGGTGATGAGATGTGACATGTGAGGTTTTCCGTGTTGAACTGGAGGATACACAACTCTTCACCATAAGTCTAAAGCTGACACTTTATTGTAGGTGTTCTCCAGCTTTTCTATGCATCAGAATTGTGTGAGGAACTGAAAAGAAAGAACTGAGAATAAAGACATTCAGGTCCCACCCTAGACCAACTGAGCTAAGACTCCAAGGAGGGGCCAAGGAGGCATACAGTTGGTTACTAGGCCACTGCTCTCCGGGTGGCACTGTTATTCTAGTAGTTCTGCCACAGCAATTTAATGTACATATATCTTAAACTTAGTGTCTTCTTTAACTATCAAAGGCCCTTTTGTACCAAAGAATAATTTTTTTATAATTCATTTGAATATGACATGACATCACAAGGACTTTACATTAGAATGTGTTCTCATGAAAGGTAGATAATAGGAAACAGGGAAATACTGTAGCTCTTTTGCAAATAGGACCAAGAAATGGTGGGAGAGGGAGAGAAGGGAAGGGGAAGGAAAAAGAATTAACTGTGTTATGTGCAGATACTAAATCCATGATGAAAGTACTCATTATGTACTATACAAGTATACTAATAAAAATTAATTATAAAAATAATGAAAAAATGATAAAAGATGGGGTTCTTATGGAAAGATAAATTTTACTTCCACAATTAAAATAAAAGAGGAACCACAGTTTAACCAAAGTTTGGTCATTTATTCCAAATTCCATTCAGATTTTACTAGTACCTTCTCAGAGCATGGTATATACTTGGCTTTCAAGTACATAAAGTCATCTGACCCCAAAAATGCAATGTCTGCTCACAGTGGTTATATCTACAAAACTATGGAGATTCTTTGTCCATGTTGTATTTAGTTTTAGCTCATGTTATCCATCCTGTTAGTATGCTTATATAATTTCCTTAAAGTTGCACTTCTGGAAATATTTGAACTAAAGTCATCATTTGTGATCAAGTGATTTATTGTACTAATTCCATCAATTTTAAAAGTGAAGAGGGTTGCAGTAAATAACATGCCAGCCATAAGCCAATAGCAACACAGGTGACAGAGGGTCTTATCCACACCCTTGTTGTTCATGGCACAGAGCCAGGGGACAGGGCCAAGGGAGAGGATGCTGCACATCCTTCACAAACATGTCGGGGTCTGGCTTCTTGCCCAGCATACCCAGGTCTGCTCTGCCTGCTGCATGACGATCGAGGGATGGCCCAGGAGTGCAGTAAAAGAGTAAAATGGACATGGCTCCAAGGAAGGCCACAATGGTTTGTTTTAGCATCATGGTAGAAAAGGAAATGCAGAAAACATGGGAAGTCACAGGTAGACTTTGGGAAAACATTGGATGCACACAGATCCTGTTAAGGAGCGTCAATGAGATCCTTCTCCCTACCACAGCCTCTATTCTCTCCAAGCCTCTATTCTCTGAGATTTATAGAGACTCACCGCTCATCCTATCTTATAGAGCAAAACCCCTCCCTCATGACTTTATATTACACCACAGATGTCCATGCCTTTGATCCTACTTACTATACCACACATCTTTCCTCCTTTTCTTCTGGTTCTCAAATCCCAGTTCTCAGGGCCTTACAACCATCTTTAATTCCTAGAATACTGTCCCGATATTTCCAGGTTCTCCCTTTCTTACCTTTAGAACTCATCTTACATGTCACTTCCTCAAGGTTATCCTTTCATTCCACACTGTGAAGAATACATGCTGCTATGTGTATGTTTATTGGGCATTATTGTCTGACTCGCCCCTCCCTAGGGCATAAGTGCTGTGGACCTCAGGGCTTCATCAAGTTGTTTTTCCATCACTACCCGCAAAGCACCTAGAACAGTGCTTAAAACATTATAGAATTACAATGGACACCAAATGACCGGAAGTGTCACCTGCATTACCTTTCCATAGAAGATATTACCAACTGCAGACCTTGGCCTGTGCTCTGTGTACTTCAGCCATGAATGTCCCTGCTTCTCCCTGCAAATTTAATGTACATAAATCAGCCAAATGTCTTGGTTTTTCCTCTGAATTTGTCTGTGCATTTTTCTGGCCTGCTCAGTTCCCAAGCAGCTGGCTTCTGTAGGTTATAGGTCACCTTCCAAACCCACCCTTTTTGAGACAAGTTCTCAGCAAGTTGCCCAGGAAGGTCTTTTGAAAAAATTATTTTATTAATACAAGTTTGCAATTCATGCAGCTTACAATCACTTTGGGGAGTGGTTATGAGTACATACCACAGTTTGTTTCTTTCTTATTATCCTTCCCTGTTTCTTCCCCTATTTCTCTAAATCATATTAAAATTCTTATCATTAATCATCACTCATGTTATGGCATATAATATTTACATTAATTGAATGTATATGGCGTATCTTTATTCCACTTACTGACCTCCTCACTCTTCAGGCTTTTTCCCTTGGACCACTTCTCTACTGTAAGAGATCCACGGCTCCTGTCCAATACTTAAATATTATCTTGTGTGTCTGGTTTATTTTGCTCAACACTATATTTTCCAGGTACATCCATTTGTAAACCCTCAAGAGTTTTATTCCAACATATTCTCAAAACCAAGAATAATGAACTTTCCAATTTCCATCTTCTGTACAGATAACCAGTTTTCCCAGCACCACTTGTTGAATAGAATATCTTTCCTCCAACATATGCTTTTGGCCACTTTATCAAAGATCAAATAGTTGAATGTGTCTGGAGGAAGTTTCTGTATCCTCTCTTCTGTTCCATTTGTTCTTAGTCCAGTACCAAGCCATTTTTATTACTAATGCCTTGCAGTATAGCTTGAAGTCAGTATTGCTTTGTTTCCTTCTTTGTTCTTATTGCCTAAAATTGCTTTTGCTATTCTGGTTCTCTTCTGGTTCTGTATGAATTTTACAATTGTTTTTTCTAGATATGAAAAGTATCTATTGGTAAAGTGGTGGGATTATTTCCATGGGAGACTATATTGTAGGAATAACAGAGTATTGATTATGACATCCAATGTGTTTCCAAATTGGGAACACACTCAGCCCAGTTCTTTGTTCCCCTTTTGCTTATACAGTTTCCCCAGGTGCCACAGCAGCCCATTGGTGTAAGATTTCTCAGGCTGTCACTCAAACAAGGTTAGGGCCTGGGCACAGTAATTTATGGCTACTTATGGACACATGGTTCAACTCTACTTCCTTTAATTATTCCTGCCTCTTTCCTTATCTCTTTCATGTTTATGAAGTTTTAACAAGGCAGGGGAAGGAGTAAAGGGTTGGGCAATTCAGGCAGGGTCAGATAGCTGTGATAGATAGCCCAGGTATCCCCCTATCACTAAAGTGTTCCAGGCAGGAGTCAAACTGAGTAGATTCTGCCACAGTCTCTCCTATTTCTAAGGTGAAGTGAATACTAAACTAGAGCTTCTTTGGCTTAGGACAAGATGAGCCAAGGGCCACTGTCCCCTACATTGATACTTAGACTGGGACTGCAGTGGATCTGTATAATGATTTTGGAGTATGGCTATTTTGACAAAATTGATTCTACCTATCTAAGAGCAGGGGATGCGCTTCCATTTTCTGAGGTCCTCTTCAATCTTGCAGAATATTGTAGTTTTCTTTGTGAAGAACTTTCACTTCTTTGGTTAGGTTAATTCCTATGTACTTCATTTTTCTTAAAGCTGTTGTGAATGGCATTATTTTAATAATTTTCTTCTCATCTCAATGTTAGTGTAAACAATTATGAATAATTTTTGTGTATTAATGTTGTATCTTGGTATATTGCTAAAGGTCACTATTCTTGGTTTTGAGACTATGTTGGAATAAAACTTTTGAGGGTTTACAAAATGAAAACTTACTTTGTATTAGTAAGCATTGCAAAAAGAGCCAATAGTAATATTTTGATTCTCAAGACTGCAGCACTAAATGGACACATGCATCATTGATTTTCCTGTTATCTGCTTCTCCATAGCCTTACATCTTCCTATTGCAGATGTATTTCCTTGGCAAGACTACTAGCAGCTCTTCAGTCACAATGTCTCTGGCCTATAATGTTCCATTTCTAAAGACCTGGGAGGTATTACTTTCCAAATCTTATTCCACCCTTTTGTAAAACATTCAACATCAGATCAGAAAGACTGGTATTATGGCTTACATATGAAGTATGTACCAGCTCTCTTTAAGAAGGATGTGATACTAAAACAGCAGAACATAGGGAATTGGTGAAAAATTGTCATATGCAAGATCTTTAAAACTGGTGATACAGGGCTGGGGAGATAGCTCAGTAGAATAAGTACTTGCCTGGCAAGCACAAGGGCCTGAGTTCAATCCCCAGTTCCACCAAAAAAATAAATAAATAAACAAATAAATAAAAATAAAAAAAGTGGTGATACAGGAAGACATTTAAAATCAGTGAGAAAGAGGTGAATTACTTTTAAGTACACGGAACACTGGTTGTTCATGCAGAAGGAAAATATTGTAGATCTTTATGTCAAATGACATCATTGTGGACACTGCCTATCGAGAGCCTTTATGTCTACTGGGATATTGGGAATGTTTTGCCATACCAGCATGATGATGACAGTCTATGAAGTGTTGGCTGTATCAGCAGCTTTATTACAGTTATTACAATTGACACTTAGTAGAGTAACCCAGATGGGATGTGCAGTGCCTGTTTTCCCTCACAGCTCACAATACCAAACCTTTTAATCTTTCTAGTTTTCTAATTGTAATATTATATAGCTAGGCCAGAGCAGGAACACAGGAATCAGTAAGAATGAAACCATTAAATAGAATGTTGGTCAAGCTGAGGACATCCTTGTACTCTGCTCATGGAGTGAAGTGATCAGTTTCATATCTGGGTCTACAGAACAGCAAAAAGCTCAAATAGAAACAGTTTCCTAGTCTTTGCAGTCTTCCAAGTCTTAGCTATATTGTTGTGAACCTGGTCCAAGTAGAAGTGAGGGCTCTATTAAACAGATTCAGGCAACTAATTGGAAGACAAATTTCCCTTTTAAGAAACAACTACTATTATTGCATATACAGTTGAGATATTCCTTTTCATTTCACAAGTTGAAACTCATTCTCATTTCATTAGTAGATGAGTCTAAGATGAAACTGGAATTTTAGGTCAGAGGCTTCTCTCCAGGCCAGAAGTTTCCAGTGAATAAAAGAGCCCCAGAGTAAGCTAATAGCTGCCTTACTAAATGGGAGAACCTGATAATCTTTTTAGGACATTAAGACAAACCTCCCTTCCCCACTCCAAGAACTACCTCTGTTGGCCAGAAGTTTCAATCAATAAAATCAACAGCCATAATGTTAAATACATGTACCAATTTATTGAGATTCAACCTTAGTATACTATATTACTATTATACACTAACTTAAAAAAATTATCAAACACAAAAATCCAAAGCCCAAAACAGTCGCCAAGGTGGTGGGACCATAAAGGTACCTTAACATGTGATTCTTCCTGACCAGGAAATTTGCATCTATCACTTATGAGAAATAAAGCATATACTATATTAACTTTTATTCTACTTTCAGATGCAGAAAGAACCACAGTATATTGCACTGGGCTAAAGGGTTCTATCCAGAACATTGCATCTATTTCCCTTTCCTACTGTGAACCTTACAAAAACCCCATATAGATTCCCCTATCCACAAGGGCAACTGTATCCATTTCAGACGTAAACCTTTGAGATCTTCTCCTCTCCAGAGTACTCAAGTTATTGCTAATGGATTCCTCTTCCTTCTGACAGGAAAACTTTTCTGCTTAAAGAACCTGTGATTGGGGCATTTGGACGAGTCAGGTTGTGTGATAGGAGTGACTTTATATATTTCATATGAATTCTCTGTTCATCTTTGAAGGTCTCTTTGACCCAGTAACCTCTTGAAGTTGTACCCTCTAATAGACTTAGGCTTGGCATATACAGAGATTTCTATCTTCAAAGCAGAGCAATGGTTGAACTAGGTCGAAGCATGCAAGAGCTTAACATAACAAAGGTTTAATTTCACCCCATAAAAATTCAACTGGAAAAGGTGTGAAAGAGGATTTTGCTCCATGTATTTACTCAGATACCTTGGATTCATCTTTTACTATGCCACATTAAAGCACAGTACTCAGTGTTGACCTAGAAAGCATATTCATTTTTATTCTGAAAGGGTGTTGGTGGTTTGTCAGACCTCTGTGGTACATGCAACATAGCACACGCAGCCTCACTTAGGTCAAAGAGAGAATGAAAAATTCACACTATGTGCCAAGAGTAAAAAATGAAATGGTTAGTGACAAACAGATTAATAGACTGTATGATCTGTAATAGTTATCTAAGTAGGCTATGAGTTCATTTAGGACTTTCCATAGTCCTTTGAAACAAAAACCTGTGTGAGTTCTACAATATATCACATTTGTCTTTTGGACAAAATTCTTTCCAGATTAACACACATGTTATATCTCAGGTGAATTCTCTGTTTTAATGTAAGGGTAGCCCTCTGAGTCTACTTAAATGTATGTAACAATATTTATCTTTTTCCTGTGAATGTACTGTAAAGTTGAATGTGTTGGTATTTTTGTCAAAAAGATTTCCCATAGTAATTATATGAATAGGACTTCCTCACTCTCTGAATTCTCTGCTATAAGTTTCCATATTCACTGCACTCACAAGATTTCTCACCACTGAGTTCTTTGATACATTCTGAAGTTTGATTTCTGGCCAAAAGTTTACCCACATTTGTAACACTGATAGGATTTTTCCTTTGTAGCATTCTCTGGTGATCACTAAAGATTGCATTCCCTACCCCCAAATTTCCCACATTCATCACACTTAAATGGTTTCTCTCCTGTGTGTGTTTTCTGGTGTTGCATCAGATGATCTTTTCACCGGAAGGATTTTTCACATTCATTACACCAATGTTTTCTGACCACTGTGAGTTCTTTGATGTAGTCTGAGGTTTGACTTCTGGCCAAATGTTTTCCCACATTCGCTGCATTGAAAAGATTTCTCTCCTGTGTGAATTCTATGATGATCTCTCAGAGTTGACATCTGGACAAAAGTTTCCCACACTCACCTCATTTAAAGGGTTTCTCTCCTGTGTCGATTCTCTGATGTCCCTTAAGGGTAGACTTCTGAACAAATGTTTTCCCACATTCATTATATTTGTATGGTTTCTCTGCTGTGTGTATTCTTTGATGAGTAGTCAAGTGTCACTTCTGAGAGTGTCTTTTCACAGTAATTACATGGAAATGGTTTCTCTCCTGTGTTAGTTCTCTGATGTTGAATAAGATGCCCTTTCTGACAGATTTCCCACATTTATAAGGTCTTATCACAGAATACATTCTCTGGTATATTTTTCAGCTTGATGTCTGATAGGTTTTCTTCATTTCATGAAATTCATAGCATTTATCCCTAGTTGGTGTTCTGTCATACATACCAATGAAGTCCCTCCTTCCATAGTTCTCTGAAAGTGACTAAGATATGACTGCTTGCTAAAATTATTTCTGTATGCACTACATTCACATTGTTTCACAGCCACATTAAATTTATTATATCCCTCCAGAGCTGACTTCTTGAAGGCTTTTCTACACTGTTGAGGATTAGGGTATTTTTTTTTCTCCATGTTAAATTATTTTCTGGTAAAAAAGAGCTACCCCCAAATTTCCCACATAGTTATCATAGTTTTTCTTACATTTAATATCTATGTGAGATTTTTCAACTGTATGAAAACTCTTATGTGTGATACAGTCAACCTCCTCACAGAAGGCTTTTCCAATTTCATTACCATGGAACTCTTGCTCTAACACTTGAAACTTCGGAAGCTCAGGAAGATTTTTCTTACAACACAGGGCTTTCATGTTTTTATTATATTTATTGAATCTTTTCAAGTTGAGTTCTGTCAAACTTAATTTTGAAAAGGCAAATTGTCACAGAAGTTATGACTATCTGCTTTCTTTCTTGAATAGTTCATATTCTTATTAATAAATTCAGAAATTTTTGGAAAGTTTCTTCTCCAGGAGTCACATTTGTAAGACATGTTTATTGAACAAACTGAAGCAGTATACCAATTAAATGATTTTCCTAAAATGTTCTCTTCCTCTCTAGTTAATGCTTTATCATTGATGGATATTACTTCTGGTAAGTGTTTGGCTTTCCTTTTCTTGTGCAAGTCATCATAATTGTAGTCTTCCAAAACTGAAAAATACAAAACATCTTATGAATGGCATACTTTTTATGGGTAGGAGTTACATATACTATATGTTGCATTTTATTCTTTCATTTGTGAAAAACAAATAATTTACATGTGTATAAGCATGTATGTATCTAACTCTTCTCTTAAAAATAACATTAATACAATGTACATGGAAGAATAAACTGCTAATGATGGCACATTTGTGCACTCTGGTAATGAATGTTGTTTAGCATGCAATAAACCTGATTTTCCTAAGTGGGTAGATATGGGAAAGAAAAGGAAATAGAAATTAGATTCTTATAAAAATTTATTTTCGGCAGCAAGGATGTGGAGAATATGATAAACAAAACATAGACTACATACTTTATAATAATAAGATAAATTGAAAGGTAGTATTACTAGCAAAATGGACCCAATATAGAAAAAAATTTGGTTTAAGAAGTAAATTCCAGGGGCTGGGGGCATAGCTCAATAGAATAAGTGTTTGCCTGGCAAGCGCAGGGTCCTGAGTTCAATTCCCCTGTACCGAAAAAAAAAAAAAAGAAGTAAATTCCAGTCTAGGCACTGATTAACTCTGCATTTTTCCAGTTTGACAGGCTTTATTTCCATCAACTCTTCAATAGCAAATGTATAACAGCACAAACTTCCATATCATATGAAGTTTAATTTGTGTTTTTGGTACAGGGTCTCACTATGTAGTTCAGACTTGTAATGATCCTCCTATTTTCACCCTCCCCAGCAGCTGAGATTATAGGTGTGTGCCACCATGCCTGGACTTATATGAAGTTAATGGCTCAGCCTCACTACAAACAAGTACTATATAAATTGAGGAAAAGAAAATTCAACCTTGAAATGACATCTTAGTTCCATTTTAATTAATTAATTAATTTATGTATTTAGTATAGGGTCTACAGGGTCTCACTATACAGATCAGACTCATAGTGATCCTC
>NDGN011393683.1:0-11750 GCA_002564285.1 Tympanoctomys barrerae
CTTTCTTTCTTTCTTTCTTTCTTTCTTTCTTTCTTTCTTTCTTTCTTCTTTCTTTCTTTTAGAAAGAAAGCCACTGAATTATTAAGGATGAGCTCCCATTTGCAATCCTCCTGCCTCAGTCCTCCAAGGGCTGAGATTTTAAGAGCATGCCAACACAACTGACTAGCACATCATTGTTTTATTCCACTGGGAGCTTGGTTAAATAAATTGTTGTACATCTATAAAATGAAACTCTACACAATTCAAAATACAGGCTGATGTGGGACTCATGACATAATTTTAAAAATGAAAGATGTATTTTTGTTTTATTTGAGCAATTTGTACAGCATATCCCTAGTTGTATAAAACTTATAAAAGGGAATATTTTTGTGGACAGCAATATCAGGGGAGAGGTCTTGAGAGGTGTATAAATCTCACTTTTCATTTCAAGACCTTGAGACTCTAAGTATACTTTGGTCTAGCATGTGTGTTTCACAAAAGTAACTTAGTAAAATCCATTAAATGTACCAAAGATAGCATTTTCATTATGGTTCACCTTATTGGAAACTTTTGAATTCATTCATTCATTTATCTATCCATTTCTCACGATTCATTCAAAAATTTGCTAGAAGACGTAATCTAGGAAGGACAACATAACGATGAAAGGTGAGGCCCCACTCTCGGGGCCAGGCCCTCGGAGTTTGAGGGAAGGGCATCCATCGCAGCAGGCACGGAGTTCACTGCAGTGCTACTCAGCATGTGGGGACTGAGCTAAACCGGCCAGGGGAAGACTTGTGACAGCCGTACAAGTGACAGCGCGCAGGGGGCAGGTTTCGATAAGGAGCCGTGTGAGCTGGGCCTGGGAAGGCACATGAATTTCTGTCCGATAAGGAAAGCCAGCCAGGGAAGTTGGCATCTGTCGGAGCAAATAGTGAATATTTCCCACTCTACAACTCTATTTAGCAGGAATGAGAAACCCAGATGTTACAGGGAGGAGCAAGGAAGGAAGGAGAAGCATCCAGACTGGCAGAATCTGCAAGGTAGGCTGCAGCTTATCAAGGACTAAAACATACCTTGGTTTTTGCAATGAGTACAGGAAGCTTCCATCTCCATCTCCTGTCACCATAGCAGCCGAAGCCCCTTAGTCTGAAAGTGATGGACTCTGACGGGCCTGGTCCCCTCACCCAGGAGAGCCCCTGCTGCTGTGATGTGTGGTCCCAGGCTGCCACGGGGCAGTCTGCATCCTTGCTTAGGTATTGAGACATATTTTGACAACACAGCAGCAGGCCACTGAGAGGCCCTGATTATTCAGGTTCCCACTTAATACAGAATAGCTAGAAATCACACCCAGATGCAGGCAGGTGTGACCGCAACTTCCCAGACTGACCAACTGTCAAGATTGATACAGAAGTTAATGTGACGTTGTTCTACCTAGAAGCCACCATACAAAACTCACCCCTTTGGTTCTTGAGTGTCTTAGGTCTGTCCCCTGTTCCAGGGAGTGACATCCCCTGCCCAGAAGGTGCTGACGTAGCCACACCAGGCTGTCCTCCTCTCACACTTTTCTTTCCTGCCTCTTTTGCGTGTATCTGTCAGTCCCTCTTGCTAATTCCTGTCATAGTCTGCCTCACTTCATGAGGGTACACTAAGAATCTCTTTGCCATGGAACTTATACAGCACAATGGAAGACACCAAGGTCTTAAAGCCCATGAATCTGGCTGTTGCTCTTCTGCATCTAACCATTCAGTGACCTCCCAGGTGCTCAAAGACTGACCAAAAACCCTTACAAGGTTATACCACAGCTTCCATGGCTGCCCTGCCATCTACTCCATACAACTGAATTCTAGATTTACTAAGCTTTGTACTTTGTGCCAAGTAGATTGAGTCGATCCTAACCCCACCGCATTTATCTTTATGCCTCCGTGCTTTTGCACAGGGTGTACTTTCCACCTGGGGCTACCAAGCCCCTCAGTTTTCTTCGTCTAGAAAAGTTGTCATCTCAAGTCTGCCTCCATGACACTTGCCTGACACTGGCTACCCTGGGCTGGTCAGTTGGCCCACTCTGTATGTGCCCCGGGCCCGCTGGTGCTACAGTCATCACAGTTGGCACCAGCCTGGGCTTGTCAGCAGCCACCTTCTCCACCACCCCAGAATGACTAAGCAGTACACTCGTGTCAGAGACTACAGGAGAAAGCGCTGGTGTGAGCACGGATGTCGTGTGCAGTAAGCCCAGGTGTGTGAGGCTCGGACAATGTGCCCCTCATCTGAGTCCTGCCACAGCACATGGAAATGTCACTGTCTTCTTCCCCAAGAGTAATTTTCTACCAAATTCTCAGACTGTGGGACATTTGGGTTTTAGCTTCGTTCTGTTCTTAGAACAATTGGGCTCTCTGGAGAGACAGCCAAGAAAGCTAATACATGAAGCAAAAATGTATGAAAAACTAATGGCTCAACTCCAGCCTGGGCACAGAAGGGCCAAGCCCAGCTTGAGGGCAGAAGAAGAGTTGACCCACTGCAAAAAGTAAGATGGGGCCGGCGAGATAGCTCAGTGGTCTAAAGTGCCTGCTCAGGCCGTCTTAAGCAAGTGCGCAGGGACTGTGGTTCAATCCCCAGCACCACATGCCATGCCAGCCCTTCCCCCAGGGCTGAGCCAGCCACACACACACACACACACACACACACACTAGTGAGGCAGAAGAAAAGGGAAAAGTACTGCTCCCTGCACTTTCATTCTTCTTAGATCCTTCATGGAGATCACCCACCCCGTGGTGTCACCAGCTTTTCTGTCCCCAGATTAAAACACTCAGCTCATGGAGAAACAGACACTTCGAATGCTCCACCCGGGCAGGCTGTGTCCATCCACATCGACATGTGCAATTAATCCTAGAAATGATTGCTTCTGGCTATCTATCCCCCCTTTCTTTAGGTAGGTCTAACCTTTAATTTCACAGAACTTCTGAGGACAGATGGGCCCTCAATCCTCTCTCCTCAGTTTGACCTTGAGCCCATGTAGCCATGGGGCATGGAGGTTAGACACCCTCTCCACAGGTGCACTTCCAGCCCTCCCACACCCGCT
The DNA here is from genome assembly GCA_002564285.1 of Tympanoctomys barrerae. NCBI lineage: Eukaryota > Metazoa > Chordata > Mammalia > Rodentia > Octodontidae > Tympanoctomys > Tympanoctomys barrerae. The sequence continues at coordinate 3,056 of NDGN011393683.1, forward strand.
CCCTTTATCCGTAAGGTCCTGTACAGGTCTCAGGACACTCTCCTCTCAGCATCGGGCCTGTTATCCCCCCTCCCCCACCCTTTGCACATCAGTTCTCCGTGCTTCGAAGGGTAAAGAGCTGCGGACCTTGTTCATGTCTTGAAGGCAGAGACGAGGAGCAGTGCCATCGGGGAAGAGTGGCCGAGGACTGTGGGGTGACCCTTCTAAGGATGTGTACACACCTGAACCCCACTGTGACCCTTCTGCCAATGTGAGCTTCCTACTTACCTCTAAAAAAAACCCTAAAACTACTATCTCCCTACTTCTCCTTTTATGATCCTGAAATCAAAATGATAAGATGTACAATCTCTTTATGCATACAAATACAAGACATACTCCTGTCACACTTTCACACTGCAAGGAGAAGTGGGAGAACCGTGATTTGTAAGCCCTGAGTATTTCAGTACACAAGGGCTGGGGCATGACGGTGCTGGAAACCGCGGCGGGCCAGGTTAGCGACACCTATAAATAAGAAACCACCACGAATGTAGTTATAAACAAACCATCTTGGGCGTGTTTTGTTGTGACTCAGAGACACTACTGTGTGAGGGACAGGACCTGCCAAAACAATGAGTAACTCAGGACAACCCACAAACCTAACAGAGCACGAACTTCCTTCCACCTACTCTGTTGTTGTTTCCTAGAAAATGCAGAAAATTCTAGCACGATGCTGCTGTGGCATCCCTGAAGTTCCTGTGTTGGCAACCATCATGAGGGCTGCAGAGGAGAGGGAGCTGGAGGCTGACTAGGCCCCCAGGATTCTTCCCTTGTGGGTGCATCAATGTCACTAGCAGGGCAGCGAGTTTGCTTTAAAGGGGAGTTTACCCCACTTCCCTTGCTATGAAGAGCTCTACCACGTTACGAAGAAGTAACAAAGCCTTCCCCACTTTGGACCTCCTAGATTCTAAAACTATAAGAAAGGGCTGGGCATGGTGGCCCGCACCTCTGATCCCAGCACCTGGAAGGCTGAGGCAGGAGAATCGTTGTGAGTTCAAGGCCATCCTGGGATACAAAGGGAGTTCAAGTTCAGCCTGACCTGCATTAGTGAAACCCTGCCTCAAAAAATAAAGTAAAATAAAATCAAATAAAATAAATCTATAAGAAATAAATTTCTCTCCTTTACAAATTACCCAGGATTTGGTGTTGTTGTAGTAGCTCTAAACAGACACATGCAGAAAGCTTTTGCGTCTCCATGGAACATGGAGTTCAATTCTGGGATCAGAACTTAATAAAAAAAGTTTTAAATTCTTTGAACTTCAGTGGCACAATTTTAGGCCACGTGAGATGTGGCTTAATTCTCTTGCCCAGTAAGCAAGTGATGGATGAGGGTGGGGTGGCGTAGCTGTGTAACTCGGATGGTTACAGGAACTGAACAGCCAAGCTCTGCATTCTGGAGGAAGGGTGGGTAAATCACGTTAATAAAAATAATGATTAACACCTGCCTGATGTTTTTTACTATTGGTTAGAGTTTGTTCTGTCTCTATATGCATGATGTAATCAAAAATTAAGGTGAATATTTAAATTAGAAAAAAATGCATTAACAGGTACATTGTCACTAATTCCCCTCAAAATACACTCCCTTACACAGACGTACATAGCATATCATTCTTGTCTCTTTCTATCTTCCTTCCTTCCTTTCTTTCTTTTCTTTTTAAAAATGTATTTAGTAAAGGATCTATAGGATCTACAGGGTCTCACTACAGATTGGACTAGTAGTGATTCTCCTGTTTTCAGCCTCCCAAATGCTGGGATTACAGGCGTGTGCCACCGCGCCAAGTCTCAAGGCTGTCTCAGTGCACTCAGGAGGCAGGGCCGGCACAGCAGGCCGGGGATCGCACCCCACCACTGCGCTCCACCTAAGCAGGCGCTTTATTCTGCTGAGCTATCTGGCAGGCCCCATTCTTGCCACTTTCTGAAGCAATTCTGGAGGTGCTCTTTCATGAATGTCTTTAGTCGTGTTGTGGCAGCTCCCTCAAAGTTCTGAATAGATTCAGCCTTTCATTCTGACTTTGGCGAAGAGCTGGAAGTCACATGAGGCCACAGTTAGGGAATAAGGTGGAGGAGGGGGCACTGTGAAGTTTTCATAACCCTGCCTTTCCCGGAACGGGGGCGCTCAGCAACAGCCCTGGCTGAAAGTTCAATCACGCCCTATTCTGAAAGAGAACTTTCTGAACTCTCCCAGAAAGAAGAAATGATGGGATAAGCATTGGAAGGAAGGGAGTGAACCTTGAGGGGGGTCAGTGCCAGTGTTTCTCTTACTGTAATGCATTTTTAAACTTAAATAGGGCACCCACTTCATGACCAGCCCTGTATTAACTCATCGATTTGTCATAAGAGCCCCGTGAGGTCTGAGCACAGCACTCTTATTTTACGGGTAAGAAAACAGAGCCTGGCAAGACTGCAGGGCACCTTCAGAGCCACTCAGATAAAATCTTTCCGGTCAGCACCATGAGTACCTGTGAGCTCCTCCTGTCACTGGGCCCATGCTGGGCCACGGGTGGCTGGGGACTGATGGCACACAGAAGGGGGAACTCAAGCTTGCCAGGCCCTGGTATGCATCAGGTTCTGTGCTCCGTGGCATAGAGTAACTCCTCCACTTCACTCTGATCCCTCCCTATTATGGTTGGCATCTGGATGTCCCCCCAAAGCTCCATATGGCCATGGAGGTGTGGGCTTTTCAGAGGTGGCTGGATCAAGTGTTTGTAATTGGTTCATTGTCTAGTGCTGGGAGTGGGGGTGTGAGTGCTGCACCCACTTAGGGCAGGTAACCTGCAGACCATACAAGGGAGAATAAGAGGCCATCTTCTGCCACCTTGAACGCGGTCCCTCTGCTATACCGTCTTGCCTTGGGGCCAGCAATTATGTTCTGAAATCTCTATGAACTGAGCTAAATACATTTTTCCTCCCTTGATTTTGGGCATTGGGTATTTTGTCTCAGCAATGAAAGAAAAGAAACTAAGACACCCCCTTTGCGCTCTGTCCACAGTTAGTCACCTGGGCGGCAGCACCCAGGTCCTGGCCCCAGCCCCCCGACTCTGGGACCCTTCCTTTCCCCTAAAGTCCTCCCCTTCCAGCAGCCATGGCCTTTCTGTGCCATCCCTGGATCTTCCCACAGCCTCTTCTGCCCCAGCAGGAAGCTCCACTCTCTCTGGCCTGGGCTCAGCTCTCCTCACCTGAGGTCTTGCTCAGTTCGGCGTGGAGGTCTCTTGCTAAGATCTCTGATGAGGTGAGGCTGTGCCTCGCTCCACCCGCTTCTGGCTTGCATGGAAACCTGGTGCCTCGAATCTTCTTCATCTGGTTTGGGCATCTGTCTCATCACATCGGAGTGTGCCCCACATTCTCCACATCACTAGGGAGCCCCCATACCTTAGGGGCTCTATGTAAAAGTGCTAGATGGGTAAGCAAGCCCATGCCAAATAAGTGGACTACCATATCTAACTCCCCTGAGCCCTAGAGTGGAGGGACTTACGCTCATATTTGAGATGGAGGAACCTAAGAGTGCAATGACTTTCCCAAGTCAACTCTGCCACAAAGGGATCCTGAGCAGCCCACCTTGTCTGGGTGGTCCTCAGTCCCAGGAGAGGGGATACTACTTCCCAGGAACCAGGCAGCAAGGATGTGTTTAGCAATGTACTCAGGGCCGGAGGCCTCTGGGGATGTGGATTTCCTAACCCTGAATCACCCTTCCTTGGACCTTTAATATCCACCTGAGGAAAGCTCTGCAAACTACTAAACCAGGACAGCAGAGGAATGTCCCATGTGGGCTGTGGCAGTCAGTTCCCAGCACACTAGAGGGAAGGAAGGGTGAGTCACATAGCTTTCCAGGCAGAGAGGTGGGCCATACTCGCCTTAAGACACCAAGCTAAGTCTTCTAGAAACTTGGGACCTCTGGACCTAGCTGCTTGGGGCTTATAATTTCCTTACCTAAGTCCAGGATTTGCCTAAGTCTGACCAGAAGAAATGACCCTCAGGCCCAAGAGGCGAGTGACCTCTTGCCTCATAAAGGGGACACAGGGATGGCACCGATCAGCTCCAGAAATGTGGGGGATTGGTCAGCCCAGCCAGAGGAGGGCTCTTGTTCCCTTTCAGCTATGGGTTCATGTTACTTTCCAGAGAGACACGGAGACCCAATGGGAAATGGAGTAGCCAGAGGCATGCGTGCTGGGAGTGCTCCTCCTCCACTCTCTCCCTCTCTCCTTCTCCCTCTCTCTCTTAATTTGTAGCATGAGAGAAGAAGAGATATACTTAACTATGGACTCACATACACTCGCTTCTCAAGACCACCGGCAGCAGCTTCCTCCTTCATGTGTCAGTCCTCAGACAGGAGATCACGTGGAGGTAGAGATCTGCGCTCCCCGACTGCCCAGGCTGAACCCTGACATAGCACTGCCAGGTGCCAAGAGTGAAGAGCATCACTTGGGCTGTTTCAGCAGATGCTACCACCATTTAATTGAATGTATGAAAAAGCCAGTAGGGAAAAGCGTGAATATTGAATCTGATTTTATCCCTTCCCTAGGGCCTTTGTCCACCCAGTAATTGACTACAGGATGAATGCAAGTCTGGCCCTTGCTCCAGGCCTGAGTACTCCCCTGGGCTGCAAGAGGATGCCCTTATAAATGGGCAGTTTTAGCTTCCAACTAGTAGGTGCTCCACTCCTGAATCTTGCTGTACAAAGATAGCTGAACTATACAGCTCCTTCCAGGCGTCAGAAGCCGGGGGCATCTTTCCTCTTCAGCTTCTTCAGGATCTGTCTCTCTTCCCCTGGGACTCTGTGGTGGATAAACTTAGTGCTTCTTCTAGACTGGCTCTAAGCCTGAGTTCTCCCAGTGGGGTGCTTCATGGTTCCTGCAGAAGCCAGGGAAGCTGAAGTCTACGGGGCTTTGGTGAATCCCTTAGAAGTAGAACTCAGTCTGCTTCCTTATCCACCCTGCTGGACCGCTTCCCTCTCCTCCGCCTCTGTCTTCCAGCCCCAAGTAGCAGAAGGCTGCAAATATAGCTTTACTCTATTTTGTCTTGCTTTTAAACTGGGGCAGAATTGTTTCTGCATTTGTTCATACATGTGTAAAAAATATATTGAGTGCCTAGGATGTTCTAAGCAGTACTTTATGCAAAAAGGATTTAAAACAGTCATGGCCTCTATTTTCCTGGCCTCAAATTCTCATAGCAAAGTGGCAGGCAAGCTAGCACAGAGAGACAAAAGAGAGACACAGGTCAGTTCCATAGCTGGTGAGGGCCACAGTGAACAGGAAACAGACTTGTGAAAGGGACAGTGGAGATGGCTAGATGCCGTAGAGCTGACATAGCACGTGTTGGATGTAAACATTGAATGTCTCGTGTCTGCAGCCACCTCTGTCCCTTGTGCCTAGCTCTGGACAGCAGGAGCACCAAAGTCGTCACGGAAAGAATTATGGGTAGAGAATTTGTAGGGGGAAAGAACACAAACAATGAGTGAGGGGTGAGTATTTAGCACATGCCAACATTTCGTCATGTAATTACTTAATCACCCAAACAAATAATGAGATAAAGATGATTCATGCTTAAAGATGACAATGCAGAGGACCAGCTGAACAAGAAAGGCCCCCACATGCTAACTCAGCTAGGACGTGGGCCCTGGCATGTAAACTCCACCGCTGAGATTCCACACTGGGTGCTGAGGCCTGGATTGTGTAGGTGCTTTGCATTTTGCACACTCTATCACAATAGAAGAACAGTGCTTAGGCTGGGGAGATAGCTCAGTGTCCAAGTGCCTACCTGGCAAGCACAGAGACCTGGGTTCAATCCTCAGTACTACATGCTATGCCAGCCACAGAAACTGGGCATAGTGGCATATAGCTGTAATCCCAGCGCTGGGGAGGCTGAGGTAGGAGGATCACTATGAGTCTGAGCTGCATAGTGAGGCCCTGTACCAAATAAATAATAAAATAAAATAAATGGTTTTTAAAATATTTGGAAAAAGAACAGTTCTTTCACAGAGAGCTCCTTGTGGACGGCATGCTGCTGAGCACCATTTTTGCCTTTGCCCAATCAATGCCAATAGCATCCCCTCTTTTCAGTAAGAACAATCAAAAATGTGTCCAGATATCACCAGTTATTCCCTGGAGGCAAAATTGTCAAGGTTAATGTATCAGTTGGGGTTTTGCTAGAGGAACAGATATAGCACAAGATGTACAAATGTTTAAGAAATTACAAGATTGGATTATGACAGTCACTCCCAGAGTTGGAAGAGGAAGCGTGCAGAGGGCATCTGCACACTGGAGACGGAAGTCTCCACAAGGGACAGAGGTGGCTGCAGACACGAGACATTCAATGCAAGGTCTGGAGCTCACTGAGTGTTCCATGCACGTCCGTACCAGGAGGGCAATGGGCTTGCAATGGAAGGCTGCTGAGACTACACCAGAAGGCTAATGCGTCTAAGGTGGAGGCCAAAGAGTCTGCACCAGAAGCCGGGAGACAATGTCACAGCTGACTGGGAAGACTGGAGCGCCTCGCAGGAGATGAAATGCTCTCTCCTTCCTCAGTTCCCTTTTTATCCTTTAAGTGATGAGTCACTCGGGTGGGGCCTCATGCCCTAGGGTGTGGCGTTGCTAGGCCCACTTAGTTAAGTTTCTAACTTCTCAAGTTAACACAATCGATCAACCACTACAGTTGATAACCCTAGGTCCGGAATACTGGTGACCATATCACAGGAAATGCATTTCTAATCTACAGAATGTAAGGCTACATGCCCTGTCTTTGGATACCCAGTACAAACGATGCTTCAAATCAGTTCAGACTTTCTTCTTCTACCCCTGAAACCTGTGACCAGTCACCCACTGGACACCAGGTTCAGCATCTTGGTATTTCTGGTTTCCATGAATGGCTCCTCCACATTCCTCCTTGTTCAATCCTAACACCTCAGAGTCACCCTAATTCTTCTTTCTTCTATATTCACTTTAGGCACCCAACTGAGCCCTGCCAGGTCTGCCCTGGAGCTATGCACTTTTCTCTATTCGGGGTACCACAGTTCTGTTTTACACAAGATGCCCTGCCCAAGCTCTCAGCCTCAGGACAGTGGGATCGGTAGGTCTCTGACTCACACAGATACCCTTGTTGACCTGAACAGAACATCACTGCCCCTTGCCTTGGTTACCAGCTCTGTGCTATTCTGGCCTCCTCGTCTTGTCATTTTTCTCAATCCATTGACCACCCTGTAGCCACAATTGTAGAGCAGCTTTGAAGCTACAGTATGTGACTTACCTATTTCTGGCTTTATTTTGTTCTGAGAACACAGAAGACACTCACCAATACTTTTTTGAGCAGCTGTAATAATACCAGCCCCACATATCTAAGCTCCAGGGACCCACGGCTTCCTAGACAGGAAACGTGCCTATAACCCCACCCCATAGTGCTAAGAGCTACTGGTCCCATTTTGTGGAGAGTGAATTTACCTTGCTTATTTTCCTCAAATGAAGAGGACTCATGTCTACATACCCAGAAGTACACTGCACCAGAGAAAACTGAGCCAATCTAGTCAAAGCCACTAGAGCCTATAAAATTATTGGCTAAAGACAAAGAAGTAATTATTTAGATAGTCAAGAAAAATAATCAAATAATTTGTAAAACTCAGGCTGGCCATCTCTAGGCTATCATCAGAGCCAGGCTAGCAGACCAAGGAATACCGCCAGTACAGCCCCAAGAAAAGAGCATGAAGGTCTAGGATTTAGAACCAGCACAACTAGCCTTACAGCCAAACAAGTTTAAATAGGCAAGACCTGAGGAATCCTTCTCAAGAAAACACTGAAAGGTAAACTTCATTCCAGCTGACCGAACTATCACTGGGGGATAGTGGATACATACAACTGGTGAAATAGGCTGAAACAAAGATGGAATTGAGGCAAGAAATCAGAATGGAAATGCAACTAACACAGATTAAGATGAGGAATACAGTAAGTTTGCTGATAGTTTCACTGTAACAGCTTAGAGTCTAAGGATTATGTAGGGATTATGGTTTAAAGTTAAAAAAATAAACCCACAATAATGGAGTTTCCATTAGGCGTAAGTCTCACTCCTAAAGCAGATGACAATCTCAACTAAACTCTTGTAGAGGCAAAGGAAGAGCAGATATGTAAACTTTCTTGTTTTTTTTTGTTTGTTTGTTTCATATTTAGTACAGTTCTACAGAGTCTCACTACACAGATTGGACTCATAGTGATCCTCCTTAACTTTCTTGTTACTTGTGGGAGTGAACAAAAAGAAACTATCTGAAAAAAACATAAGAGAAAGGTATAATTGTGAAAATAATGATTATGATAGAAATTTAGTTTTTTGAATTATAGGAGAAGTCCACACACACATACACTTGCCAAAATAGATCACATGTTAAAATTTTACACTACTAAAATAGATTATAAAACTAATTCTAAATGCTATTAGACAAGCAATACAAATGTGTACAAATGCCTATTAATGGACTTACCTGAAATACACTACCATAGCCAGGAATGAAATCTCAAGGTGACTGTGTAGAGGAAGAAATGAAATGCAAACCGTGGCATTTTAAAAAAATAATTTCATTGAAAAACAAATAGCAATGAGACAGTTTTAAAACCGATTGGTAGGACAGTTTCAATAACTTATATATTGCATATTGTTGTCTTAGTGGTTATTCATAGTACAA
>NDGN011393688.1:0-11700 GCA_002564285.1 Tympanoctomys barrerae
CTCTCTCTCTCTCTCTCTCTCTCTCTCTCTCTCTCTCTCTCTGTCTCTCTGTCACTCTGTCTCTCTGTCTCTCTCTGTCTCTGTCTCTCTGTCTCTCTCTGTCTCTGTCTCTCTATCTCTGTCTTTGTCTGTCTCTCTGTCTCTCTCTCTGTCTGTCTCTCTCTGTCTCTCTTTCCGTCTCTCTCTGTCTCTCTCTCTTACTTTTTTCTTAAGCCCCATCTCCACTGACCGGCTCCCAACTCCCATCCTGAAGCTGTGTAGGACCTGCCGCTAGTCATATCACTCAAGTACACAGCCAAGATACTATTACTTCAAAGATTTCAAGGATTTTAGGACAGGATGAACACTAAATAAATTTTCTACAAGATCACAGCCTCTAATTCCCACCTCTGATGATAACACTGCCCACTCTTTGGCAGATATTCTGGAAATTTTCCATACGGGTATAAAAATATCTATAACTTTAAATAGGAACAAGATGATTTTGTTAAGTTCCATGACTTCTGTTAAAAATATTTTTTTAATAATTTGTTTCTTTTAACAATATGTCTTGGTCTTCATCATTAACTTTCTCCCCTTAACAGTATCTCTTGAAGATAATTCCATTTTTAGACAGCTCCTTTTATAGCCACTGGATAATATTTCACAATGTGGATTAAACATATTTTTAAATCTCATTAAAAATGCATGAAACTTAAACCAACATCCTAAAATAAGACTACAAGGCTTTACACAGAACAAACCAGAGACCGGCAAACATGTTGACTGTCTCCCACGGAGCAGTCAACCCTTTTTCATTGCATCCACGGGGATTTATTAATACAAGTATTCATTCCTCCAACAGAATTGAAGAACTTAGTTATAGACTTTTAGCAATTAATAGCCTAACAAATAGATGGGTAAGCCAGTTTGAGGGTCTTTGTAGGTACCACAAAATTAGACTTTCTGGAAGACCTGGGTCTCAAAGACTGAGGTGGGAGGGACCGGGTTGCATGCTTCTGTCATCCCAGAGCCTTCTGCATAGATGCGCCAGCCCTGGCTGAGGTAAGTGTGCCCTGCTGCACAAAACACAGACACAAATAGAATGCAGAAGACAGTGGGCCTAGACACCACCTAGTTCAATCCTGTCTTTGTTACTCTTCTCTCATTGCTGGGACAAAATGCCCAACACCCAACATTAAGGCAGGAAAGGCTTATTTAGCTCACAGTCAGTGGTGGTTTCAGTCCATACTCAGGTGGCTCCAAGGCAGAGCGACACATGGCTGAGGACAGCAGTTCATGGTGGTGGAAAACAGCAAAGAGCAAAGGGAGGGGCAGTGGCTGCAACTGATAGCAAGCCTCTCTCCCCTCTTCACATTGTCATGCAGCTTACTCACCCCAGGGCAGGGCTAGCACTCACATCCTTAATGCCAGCACGGGATCATGAATTAATCACAAACTCTACAAGCCACCCCATGACTGCATGAGGCTTTGGGGGGTGGGGGGACACCTAGACACAAACCAGAACAACTCCCATTGCCGAGGCTGCCCGCTGAATGCTGATTATGGCCCTGCATGTGTGCCTGCCCTGAGTCCAGCTCAGATGAGTAAGGAGATGCTGAGGGAACCCACAAGCTCATCAGACTGGCTGGTCAGGTCCTCCTGCCTCTGACCGCCTAGCACTGGCTGAGACAGGCCTCAGTGAGGAAAAAGAGTCACTGTGGGGCCGACACAGCTCCTCTCAAGCTGCAGTGTCCGTGGCAGAGGGATGGCCTCAGGCCTGGCTTCTGGGTACCTGTCAGTGGTGAAGGTGCCCGCTGAGAGTTCTCCCCTTGGAGGGCTCCACAAATCCTCCCAACACCAAGGAAAGACCTGTTCCTCCAATAGGAACAATAAGCGGGCTCAGGGTTGATGAGACTTCTCTAAAGCAAGAGTCAGCTGATACCAGTCAATTTTAAAGAGCACTTGCCATGAGATACTGTGTGAAAGGGCCATTTCATTCATTATTCCATTTATTTACCAGGTGCCATATTTCCTGGCATCAATGAGCAATAAAACATAGGCTTACAGAAATTATTAATTTAAGTCTGAATGGTTAGAAATACCCCCAATCCTGCCTCTACCTGTGGCTTGCTATTTTAAAGAAAACTGTAATGTAAAACTAATCTTTGCAGCGATGCTATACTTGGCTCGACCACTAGAGGGAAGCATCAAATAAAATTTGAGTCCTGGAGCCCAGTTTTGCTCTGTAGAGGAGGCAGGACAGTCAGAAAGTCTTAATAGGTCAACCAGCTGCCCCAGTTTACCTGTCACAGAGAGGTTTCCACGGGACGCAAGATTTTCAGTGCTAACACGTGACAAAGTCCAAGGCAACATGGAACCAGTGGTGAAACTAAGGTTATATGCTGAGATGAACATTAGGACACTACTGTCAATTCTTGCTTTACAGGAAGGGGAAGCAAGACAGAGGGACTTGTTTAGACGTAGTACAGCTGGCTGGTGTGCGGCGGAGCTGGAATTCAAGCTGTGTACACTTAACGGGAAGGACCAAGTGCTTCAGCAGGATATATGATAGACCTCTCCACGGAGGTCTATACCAGGTTCTGTGCAACAGAAACCTGATTGCAGTAGCTTAAGCGAATAAGGACTTTGCTTTCTCCACTGTCTCCACAATGCCAGCAGGAATCCAGATTCATCATGACATCTAATGGACCAGAAGGGGATTGGTCCCTTGTCCCACCTCCGCTGTAAAGGAGTCTAGGGAAGTCTAGGCACGTTGTCATTCTGAACAAAACAAGCCCAGGCTCCACTTAGGAAAAGGAAGCGTGGATGCTGACTAGAGAGTAACCGTGAACGCCGCTAGCTAAGCAGGGCACAGAGCTGACAGTCTGCAGCACCATCCTCCCATCCCCCACAGCACCCCCCCCCCCAGCCTATTACCCCAACTGCTGCCAGTGCTCAGCTGCCAGCGCTTTCTGGGGTTGCTGGTGAAGTCGCGGGCCCAAGGACAGGCCCGCTTTCCAGGGCAGCCACGTTCACTGACAGTAGTGGGTGGGGGTGGTAAGAAAAGCGTGCATTTGAGCTCACGGGGGCGCCCAGGCCTTCTGACAGCCCAGCTTCCCCCTGAGCATGTGCCCTTCGTGGTGCTGGCGCCAGAGTGCCGGAGAAAGCGTCCTGAGGGCACCCTGGCCTAGAGGGGCTTCCGGAGGACATGCTGGAGGGCAGGGCAGGTAAATCCTGGGGCCAAGCTCTCTGCTTGCCTTGGGAGGAACCCTGGAGAACCTTATAGGAAAGGGATAATGTATCTATCAACCAAAAATTCCTCCTTCAGACACAGCCTTTGAGAGGCTTAAAGTTTTGTTTTAGAAGCTAAATACTGTCCACTTTCTACATCCACAGATTCTCCCCACTTCAGGTTCCAACAACTGTAGATCAAAAATACTGGGGAGCCCGGGGAGATGGCTCAGTGGAATAAGCGCTTCCCTGGCAAGTGCAAGGGTCTGAGTTCAATCCCCGGTTCCGCATTTAAAAAAAAAAAAAATGGGAAAAGTTATATCCTCCTTCAATATGTACAGATTTTCTTTCATGTTACTATTCCGTAAATGATGCAATATAGCAACTGTTTATATGTAATTTACATTGTATTACGTATAAGTAGGGATAATTTAAGGTATATAGGAGGATTGCCATTCATTATATGCAAATATGCCATTTTTTATAAGATACTTGAGAATCCACAGATTTTGGTATTATAATGGAGATCTGGCTTTATAAGGGAGTCCTAGAGCAAATCCCATGTAGATACTGAGAGATAATTGTGTGCATATATGAAAGAGTAGGAGAAATTTTATTCTGGAGGGTTTTCAATTGCAGAGAGTTCTTATATCATGACTTCCCATTTATTGAACATATACCATGGACGGGACACTAAGCCAATCCTTCAAGTGACATAGTCTGTGTACTGCACAGTGTAAGTTATCACACACATCTGTTACCCTCCTTCTTGCAAATAAAGAAATTGAGGCACAGATGTAGCCAGGATCTCACGGACAGCGGGAAGCAGCGGACTCAGGCCTGAAATCTAGGTTATCTTCGACCACACAGTCTTCCAGGCTCCTCGAGCATAACACTTCCTCGGCTGTATTACTCCTGCCCCACAAGTGAGTCAGGAAAGACTGACACAGGAGGCAAACGCACCTGCTCGCAGGGGCCATCTGTTCCTGCATCTTGTTATGGGTATTCCTATTTCTAGCTCCTTTTGTTTCTTTTTCCACTTTTTCTACTGCAATATGTTCAAGCAAGTAGGATCATCTTACAATAAATTATCTTAGCCTGCGTGCTCCTAAATGCAGTCTGAAGGAGAAAAGCTTAAGTGTGGGTAGTTTGTTAGTGTGATCTCAGGGAGCAGGGATCCTTACATCGGCTTCCCCTTCTACTTTTTTTATCTGGAATCTTCCGGTCGTGGACACTTCACCCCCCTCAACCTGGCTCTAATCTACACCTCAAGGATTTGATTCCAACACCTAGCCCTCCACGATTTTATATACTATCCTTTCAAGGGGATTATCGCGTGATTACGTAATAGGCCTCAAGCGGTCAAAAGCTTGTCACACTCCGTTGTATGAAGAGCCACAGAAGCAGACAAACACGCGTGCGCACACAAAACAGTTGGAACTACGACTCCCAGAATCCTCTGGACCAGGACTCAATTTCCCAGAAAGCTTCGCGAAAACTCCGACCCGGAACTGCCCTGCTTAGCAAAGCGGGAGGCGGAGCGAATCTGGCACGGTGGACTGTTTTTTGCAGGAGTAGAACGACCTCCAGGGGTCATTAGTGAGCTAGAGAAACTGTCGGGAAGGGGTCTGATGTAACCCTGCGGATCTTCGCGGCGTTCGTCTCTCTGTTCTCTGCCGCGTGGGCGTCGAGGCCTGCCTCTGCCTAGCGCTTCTGCCCGCGGCTTTGCTGGCGTTGGGTGCGTTCTCCCCGCGCATCGTCGGTTGTCTTCATGGGGTAAAGGCCGGTGGCTGCGTGGTTCCAGGCTCCCGTTTTTCCAGCTTTGCACTTCCTGTTTTCTTGAAAGAGTCGACCTTGGCCCCAAGGCATAGGCCACAGGGGCCCGCACGTGGATCTCATGGCTCTTCCCTACTCCCAGCGCAGACTGCTGCAGGCAAGAATGCGGACATTGAAGGACTGGCGTGAGGCCGACGGCTGGGAGGGGAAGATGTGTGCATCACGGCCTGCAGCCCGCGTGCCCAGGAAGAAAACTCCTGTGGTCCCTGCTGATCCAGCTCGTATCCTGGGATTCTAGCGGTCTGAAGCCCCCTTCCTAAGACCTCCTACTCCCAGTCTCACCCCTTAGATTTAAGCCTATCTGAGCCTCAAACCCTATTTTCACCTTTCTCTTTGGAAAGCACCCAGAGAACCTGGCCAAAAAAAAAACAAAACAAAAAAAACAAGAAACGATGACAGAGTAGAACTTTTGGAGGAAATGAGAATGGACAGTCCAAAGACAAAGCTTTAGGATATGCGGGCCAGAAAGTTACTGAGTCAAAAGGAGGTCCAAGGTGCAGGGGTAGGGAGAGAGAGGGAATGAGACCTTGTTTTACCGATCACTATATCTGAAAAGGAAGGAATATATTTGTGTCACAAAGCAAAAAGAAAATAAAGGGAGGCGGAAACAAAGCAAAAAGATAAAGACCACATTTTTCACAACTATATTTCTTAGGGGAGATAAAGCCAATAGTAATTTACTTTTGTTCTAAGCATTTTAAATAGACCACATACTTCCCAGCCTTCCCTAGGGAGTTAAAACCACCAGTCACGTATTCTGTGATCCTTCACAAAGGTATCTGCCACTTGCCCTGGGTTGCTCCACTCGTGGGGCCCTGTGTTTGGACTTCCGCAGCTCCCCGGGCCCTTGTAGTGATCTACAAGGTCAAAACTGTTTTCACCATAGTACTAAGGTTTTTGCATTTTTCACTCTATATTTGACCCTATTTTACGTTTGAAATTGTGGACACAACTGAAACTTCATAGCACTGAATCAGGGCAGTGGCAGTAAAATATGCTTGCAATTGCTGTACTTTTCACTAGTATACTTGCCGGGGTGCTGGGTAGGGGAGTCAGTTTCACTCAGCATCCTTAAGGACGGTGCTAGAGAATATTCCTTTGACTCTACTTTGAGGCGTGAGTACATGGTGTTTAATATTCTGTGGGACAAAATGGAAGTATTCACAGAGCAAATGCTCCACACAATCTTCTGTGTCTTGAGGGACAGCAAGTATGTGGTTGTTGGGAGTTAGTAGCTGAACTAGACGCTTTTCTAGAAAATGCCCCTTTTATTTGAATTTGAATGCCTTAGATGTAGGTATTTTCTAGAAAAATGAACAAAGTAAGCTCACCACTTAAAGGGAAACAACTGAACTTTTGCTGTCAATAGAACATTTGTGCTTTTAAGAAAAAATTAAAATTTGAAAAAATGTGTCTGGCACCCAGTGCTCAGCAGCTTTCTAATACTCAGGCTGCTTTCTAAGGAGCTTTGTGGGCTGTGATTTTTGAAATACTAAATAAATTGTGTCAAGATTTAGAAGATAGGCATAACTCAGATATATCTTTTGTTGCAAAACAAATTAGCCCAAAATGTAGCAATTTAAAACAACAGACATTTATGACCTGAGGGTTTCTGTGGGGCCAAGAACTTGAGAGCACTTACACAAGTGGTTCTGAGTAAGTTTCTCCCGCAGCTGGCAGTCAAGATGTCTGGTAGGTTGTAGTTCAGTAATGGCTGGAATGGCACCGGAAGATCTGCTCTCAAGATAACTGCCTTACATGGCTGTTGGCAGGAGTCCTCTAGTTATGGTTTGTGTCTAGATGTCTCCCCGAAAATATCATGCATTTTTAGATTTTGTTGTTGTTTTGTTTTTCAGGAAACTGAACCTAGCGTGTGTGGTGATTCATAGTGCAATGCTAGGATTAAGGGTGATGGGATTAAGGGCGGGTGATTGCTGGATCAGCCCACTGATTGGATTGCTACGGCCCTAATCTGAAGAGACTGAATGAAATAAAAGGAGCAGAAAGAGGCTTGTTTCTGCCTCCTTGCCCTCATTTGGCTTTTTTGTCTTTCATCGCCATGAATTGTTGCCTCCCTGCCGTGTGTCGTCCTGCCTTGGACCCAGCCAATTATTAACTGAGACCTCTACAAACTGTGAGCTAAATAAACGTTTCCCCCTTTAGCTTTGGAGGTTGGGTATTTTGTCTCAGTGGCAAGAGAAAAGTAATTCAGCCTCTTCTTGTTGCGGTGAGCAGAAGGCCTGTTTCTAGCCATATGGACCTCTCTAGAGGAGTTGGGTATCTTCACAATATGAAAGCTAGCTCCCTCCAAAGCATGTGATACAACAAAGGAGCAAGATAGAATCCTCACTGTCTTTTATGATCACCCCCCAGGTGTTGCTGTAACTCTCCCATGTTCTGTTTATTAGAGGAGAGTTACTATGTACAGCCCAGTCAAGGAGAGGGGAATTAGGCTCCACTTCTTGAAATGTCAAAGAATATCTGGACTCTGGACATCTTTTTAAAACACTACACTCAATGAACCATTTTTTCCAAATAACCTATGGCTGATGTAAAAAAAAAAAAAAAAAAAAAAGAGAGAAAGAAAGAAAAAGATACATGCATAAAAACTCTTCCAATTACAAGATAGTCCAATGGATTTTTAATATAATAAAATACAAAAATGTCACTGATGTAGTTCTGGATTCCAAAACATTGCTACTGATCTTTGAGAAGCAATCATAATTTTTTTCTTCTCCTTTTTAATTTCTTATGTCTTTTTTCCTTTTTACCAATTTTGCATGCTTATATCTGGAAATCTAAACAACTAATTTGAAAACAAATATGCAATACAAAATTATCCAATTCCTATTATTTTAGTGAAATTCGTATTGTTTCTATTTTTTTAAACTATTTTTGTGGTCTTTAAAAAATAAAATTTTTAATTAAAAAAGAAGCAATCATAAAGAAATAAAAATCAAAAAGAAGGAGTCTTGTCAAATTTTCGTGTAGTATCAAAGAAAAACTATCCACTATTATATGAAGAGGTTGTTAAAAATACTAGTTTTGGAAACAATCTGAGACCAGTGTTCTCCATATACTTTTAAACACATCAAACCACACTGGAATGAAAAAATTGAGAATCTAACTGCATTAAGTCAAACAAAAGAAATTTGAAACAAAAACAACCTAGTGTATTGGGACACTGGGCCTGAGTGTGTACTACACGGCAGTAAGAACTTGTGTGTGCATTTCTTGGTTCTCTGAATCTGTCTCTGCAGCATACTGTCTTAGGAACATTTAACTGATAACCTCAGAGCCCTAGGCCCCTAGCTGTGTATGTGCTATTTCGCCAGATCAGAACACTCCCAGTTCAAATCAGTCACGTGTGTGCACGCGTGTGCGCACACACACACACACACACACACACATCCCTCTGCATCTGGCTTAGTCCCTCTCCCACTCTCCCTAGGATCAGGCAAGATGTCAACACATCGTACATCACTTCATCTGCCAGATCCCTACACCTAAAGCCCTCATAAATGTGGGTGTCTAGTGGCTTTCTGCAGGCGGCTGCACTCTGCATCACGTCAGACCTTTTTACAGGAACTCATATGAGTGCCCTCTAAATGATACCACACAAGCAGTGCTAAGGCATCCTGGCTGCACCGCGGCTACCTGAAGAGACCCTCACTCACTGAAGAGCCCAGGGCAATGAAAACAGCGGTTTCTCTTTCACTTTCTCTTTCACTTTCTTCTCCAAAAAGTAACAAAGTGGTAAAGGTAAAGAATTAAGCGTCAGGCACATGGACATGACTTCAAACCCCGCCCCCCACTGCCAAAAAAATAAATTAATAAAAATAAATAAAATAAAATTTAGGAATCCAATTAACAAGCTTAAGTATATATAACAAAATCTGGACTTGGACAACAGGAAGAAGGGGGAGAAAGACAATTGAGTAGGCCTCCCAAAAACCTGCTACAATTGTCTCTGTGTGTGTGTGTGTGTGTGTGTGTGTGTATGTGTGTGTTCTAAAGTTTTCCACAATAAAACATTGCAGAGAAAGGTGTGGTGGCACACACCTGTAATCCCAACACCCTGGTAGGCTCAAGGCAATAGGATTGCAATTTCAAGCCCAGTCCCAGCAATCTGGCTACTTATACCTTATCTCAAAAATTAATGCTTGAGTATATACCACACTGTGAAGGCCCTGGATTCATTCCCTAATTAAAAAACAAAACAAAAAACATTGCCTATATGATTAAAAAAGAAAAAGAGAGGCAAAATTGACATATGAAACCTAAAAAAGTAGTCACACCTTAAGGTATCTGAGGCAGATATAGCAATAAAAGAAGCAGGCCCATCTCCTAGAAACCAACTTACTAGTTAGTCAGTGTACTATATTTGTTTCTCTTATATACAAAATTTACAACCTTTCATACTGAATGGAATTTTCTTCATGGTTTTTAAAAATTTCTGCAAAATTTTAGTTTCCCAACATGCCTCATGTCTATGTGACAATATTTTTAAAAGTAGCCTGTTGAAAGAAAATAGTCATAAGATTTTTTAAGATAAAACGAAGTCTAAGAGTTCAAATATCTAAATTAAGACATACACAAAGGATATAAACAGAAATTACAAAATCATAAATATAATCAATCATAAGAGTATGAAAAGATTTTCAATATTAGTAACAGCCAAGAAGATATTTATTTTCACAAAGCATGTCATCAGCTAAAGTAAAGAGTAATTGGGTTGGTTAAGGTGTATCTGATCCCATCCTTACCATAGAGTTTAGAGTTGGTACAGATATTAATTGGCATAGTGTTTGTGGCATTAACTTTGGCTGTACTGATCAACATTAAGATGTATATATCACCTTTGAGGTGGGTGGGGAACTGGGGAAGCGGGGCCTGGACTAGTGAGTGGGAGAACTGGTGTGTAAAAGGGGATCTGTGAAGCCCAAGAGACTTGGAAGGACTGGGATTGGTTGGGGGTGCTAGACAAGAACCACTTAGAGGGGTTGGGAGAAAAAAAAACAAATGAAATGAATTACAAACAACTAAAGCAGGTTGATGAGAGGGCAAGGGAGGGAAGGATTGGCCTGGCAGAGATTACGAATAGAAAATGGAAACAACTGGCTTCAGCAAATTAACCTAAGGCCACTGGCAAACAAGACCTCGCTAAGATTGAGCAAGGACCCTGGAAAAGAACGAGGTTTGTTAGCAAACGGGAAACTTTTTCAAAGTAGTACTAGCCATGCCTTGCAGGGCTCTTCGACTTGCTCTCGTCTTGGCTTGTTACTGCCTAGTAGTTTGCTTGTGAAAACCAGCCTGAGACCTTTCAATCCTTGGTCTTAAACCTCATTGCCTAATGGTCGGTATTTTTCCCATGTACAAATCAGATAGTTACACTGTCTTTAGTAGGAACTTCTTTCTCTCTCTTAAAATTTAGGGAGTCTTCCCAAATCCTTAAAGGAAAGGAGGCTGTCTCTGCAGTTCAGTTCAGTTATGCGTAACGGGGTGCCTTTTCAACTTGGCACTTGATTTCAAGTAGACCTTCCTTACTTAGGAAGCAGACACTGTATGGTCACTGGCTTTCTCTAGGGTTCCTACACAATGAATCACAGAGCAACCAGATAGGAAGAATCTGCAGAGGGGGAACATTGTAAGCTCAGTTATATCTTTCCAAGATTCACATGTTGAAGCCCCAACCTCAGTATTTCAGAATGTTACTGTATTTGGAAGTTGAGATTTCAAAACAATGCTTAGTTTAGAGGAGGGCATCATGGCCGATGCTAAATACCACTGGCTCCTTGTGAGAAGGGGAAATTTGACACACCACGGATCCTCTAAAGGTGTGTGCCCAGAGAAGACCATGTGAAGGAGATAGCCATCCTCAAGCCCCAAAGAGAGGCCCCAGAGGAAACCAACCCTGCCAACACCTTGACCTTGGACTTCAAGGCTCTGGAAATGTGAGAAAATAAATATTCGTTGTGGAATCCACCCAGCCTGTGGTGTTTTCTTAGGATAGTTCTAGCAAATTCATGCGGGTGCCCTCAGATTGAAGCATTAAGGGCCTGGGAAAATACAAATTTAACACCCCCAGTCAACTGTTCATGGGAACTACTTTGAAGGAACTCCTTTAAATACAGAAGAGGATCTCTTGTACTCCCATGCTTGTTTTTACCTTTATTCAGCAAATGAAAGCATACTCTTACACCACCCTGAAAGTCTAGGTTAAACCAATTAGCAATAGTAATTTGGGAAAAAGAAATTGGAGTATATGGCTAAGCAGACTGGGTCGCTCAGCTACCATTACCTTCTTTTTGGCCCTGGAGTCTGAACCAGTTAGCCTTTGTGCTGAACTATATCCCCAGTCCTTTTTTTATTTTTTGAGACAGGGTTTTCCTAAGATGTTTCATGGCCAAAGCTGGTTCAAATTTGCAGTCTTCCTGCTTCACTTCCCCAGAGAACTGTATTATAGGTGTGTGCCACCGTGCCCACCCCCATGTCTCTAACTCTGCTCAAAGATGTAGTCCTAGGCTTTGTAGGTTAAAATTTTTTTTCAAAGTAGGACTGGAAATCCCATTCAAGCCTGCTATCCCACTACTGGGAATTTTCCTGGAGGAACTGAAAGCATCATATCATAGTGATATATGCGTACCTATG
>NDGN011393695.1:0-11324 GCA_002564285.1 Tympanoctomys barrerae
GAGATGTTCTGCTCCTGGACTAGCTGGTTGGATCTATCCTCTACACTCTCTGCAGGGATTGCAATTATAGGGTTACACCCCAGGCATGTATGTCAGGCCTGAGCTGTGCCTGGAGGGGACAAGGTGTAGTAGGGGAGAGAGGAAGCTCTCCCTCACACTCACTGGGTTTGGGCTAGGACTGGGTCTGGGGGTTCCAGGAACCTCGCAGAAATTCCTACTTGGTGGGCGGAGTGGGGCAGGTGCTGTGGAGCGGTGTGGGGGCGTTCCAAGTGGGTGGGAGAGGGTCTTGCCCACACCATGCCCAGTCTGGGACTGATATTTGGTCTGGCCGGCTCAGGGTAGCAGGTAGCTCTCCCACACCCTCATCGGACCTGGGCTAGACTGGGTCTGGGGTTCCTGGAACGCAGCAGAAATTCCTACTTGGCGGGCGGGGTCGGGTGGTTCTGCGGAGTTGTGGGTAACATCCCAAGGTGGTGGGAGAGGGTCTGGTCCACACTGCGCCTGGGCTGGGACTGGTCCCACCAGTGCAGTGTAGCAGGAAGCTCTCCCACACACTCACAGGACCTGGGCTATGACTGGGTCTGGGGGTTCCTGGAAAGACGCAGTAATACCTACTAGGCAGGCAGGGTGGGGGAGGTTCTGCTGGGTGGTGGGGGATGTCCCAAGGTTGTGGGAGAGGGTCTGGCTCATGATGCGCCTGGGCTGGGACTGGACCTGCAGGCGCAGGTTAGCAGGAAACTCTCTTCATTATGTTTTTGTTACTACTTTCTACTACTACTGATTATCTTTTACTTTTTAAAAGGATGCATTTTACAATCCTTTTTGCACTTCTTTCTAACCTTACATTGCTAAATTTAGGAAATTATATTTTTTCATGCACACATTCCCTGAAATTTCTATCCTTACTAATAATCATTAACCTTTATGAATCTATAGGTAGTTAACCACATCTTCCTCTGGTTGAACATGTTGCATGTTAGTATCTACATGATTTGGTAGGAAATCATACACAAAACTGAAGTCCACCCACAAAGAACTGGGTATTGGTTCAAATACACTGTATCTTTCTCACACAAATAAATGAAGATGGTTTGAATGTGGGGCAGACCCAAAGGCAATAGTTAGTTATGCTCAGAGAACATCCCTGAAAAATATATTATCTAAAGAGATCTTAGTAGGTTTAGCAATAAACCTACCAACCATAGTAATCTCAGAACAGAAAAAATAAGTAAGGAGGGAAATAAATAAATAAACTAATGTAGACCAAATAAATGAGGAAACAAGGAAACAAAGTGCTTCTTTCTTCACACCCACAAAGGAAATTCAGGGGTTATCAAGAGAAAGAAATCAAAAGCCAAAAAAAAAAAAAAAAAAGAAAAAGAAAAAAAAAGAAAAGAAAAAAAAAGCTATCCATCAAAATGTCTGAGATAGGGGCTGGGAGATGGCTCATTAGAATAAGTGCTTCCTTGGCAAGCACAAGGGTCTGAGTTCAATCTCCGGTTCTGAAAAAAAAATAAATAAATAAAAGTCTGAGATATTAACAGTGGTTGTAACTAAACAGATGAGTAAGATATTCAATGAATGCAAAGCAGAGATCAATTAAGCAGATAAGGATGCTAATGAAACAAAAGATCAGTGAGTCTAGAGAAGACACTAATAAAAAACAAGAGGATTTGAATAAAGAAGTGAAGACCATGAATAGGAAACAATTTGAGTCAATAAATAGTTTCAAACAAAAATCCAGGAGATACTATTTAAAATATGGTTTGATTGATTGATTGATTGATAAATTGATTTTGTATGGGGTCATACTACACAGCTCAGACTCATAGTGATCCTCTGGATCAGGCTGCCCAGTGCTAGGATTACAGGCATGCACCACCACTTCCGGTTTTGGTGGTTAGCTAGTTGCAGGGCCAGAATAGCATGTAGTACTGGGGATTAAACCCATGTCCTTGAGTTTGCCAGGCAGGAACTTAGATGGCTGAGTTATTTCCTGGGCCTCAGGAGACAAAAAGTTATTGAAGTTATGGGAAGGAGAATTAATGTGAAGACAGAATGTAAGATCAAGAAGACATGACTGGTTTTCAACTGGTCTTCCCAAGTTCAATCCCCACTACCACATATGATGCTGGCCAGGAACTAGGAGTCTGAGCTGCATAATGAGACCCTGTACCAGGCTGGCCAAATAGGTCAGTGGATTAAAGTGCCTGCAAGCAGGTACAGGGGCAGGCGTTCAATTCCCAGCCTTCTGTGCCAGCCCTGTCCCTGGGGAGTGCTGAAACTGTGATTGAGACTGGGCATGGTGGCTCGCACCTATAATCCCAGCTCTTGGGAGGCTGTAAAGAGGCAGATCACTATGAGTCCAATCTCGTAGTGAGACCCTGAACACCCTGTAGACCCTTCCCTAAAATATGAGAGAGGAGAGAGAGAGATAGAGAGAGAGAGAGAGACAGACAGACAGACAGACAGAGACACTGTGCCAAATTAATTAATTAATTAATACGTTTTAAAATTTTAAAAAGAAGACTTCAGTTGGTGATCAACTAGTGGGTGATACCTTAAAAACAGCTAAGGAGGAACGGGGGAAAATAATAACTAAGGAATGGAAAAAATGGATCCAGTAACTGCTAGCTGATGCAAAAAAAGACTAACAAGGCTAACAGGAATTAAGGAATAATCAGAAGAGAGCACAAAATCATAAAAGTCTTTCTTATAGAGGTAATAGCAGAAAATTGTCGAACCATGGAAAAAGAATTTGACACACCAATAAATGAGGCACAGAGGACGGCAAATAACCCTGGTCAGAAAACAAACACAAGACACATCAGAGTTGAGATTCCAGAAACTCAATATGAGATTGCAATTTTTTGTGAGAACAGAATTTTAAAAGCTTTAAATAAACAAATTACTTTAAAAGGAAATCCTGAGAATCACAGATCTCAATACAATCTTTAAAGTCAAAGAGAGAACTTGTAGTAAAATTTTTAAGCCCCATAAGAAAACAACTCCTTACACCAAATTTTCTTACAAAATTGATGGAAAAATAAGATATTTTTATAATGAAGTGAAACGAAGGAAATTCATGACCATCAAACCAACACTCAAATAATTCAAGGATATGTGAGAAACACACATTGAATCTAGCAATGCTAAAAATCCACAGTAGATTGAATCCATCAGGTAGGGTGAATAGTTAAGTAGAAGGGAAAGAAAGGGAACAGCATCAATCACATGACAGGCATAAGCCAGTACCTACCAATTATAAGCATCAGTATGAATGGTCTCAACTCACCAACCATAGAAAAACAAATTGGAAGGGTGGTTCAATAAACAAAACACAATAATATTCTGCATATGTAGAAACACATTTAAACCAAAAATAAATTCATGAACTAAAAGTTAAGGATAGTATTCCATGCAATATAAGCATAAAGAAAAGCAATAGTTGCTACCTGTCTTAACTACAGACATAGCAGAGTGCAAGCCAAGACTTAAAAGAAAAATAAAGTCACTGTATATAGGTTGAATTCAAAGGAAGATGTAACAATAATAGGCATATATGCATCAAATACTGATGCACCTAATTTCATAAACCAAATAATAATGAACGTGAAAAATGAGAAATGCACCAATACAATTATAGTGGAGGATCTCAATAACCCATGTCACAAATGGACAGACCAACTAGACAAAAATCAACAAAAAAATCAGTGTTGGACTAAATGTTTGAATAAATGCACTTAATAGATATTTACAGAGCATTCCAGCCAACAAAAATAGGCTACACATTCTTCTCATCATCACACAGTGTTTTTCCAAAATAGACCACATATTAGCCAGTAAAGCATGCTTAAGTAAATGCAAAATGATTAAAATTATACTGTATGTATATATCATAGTACAATGAAACCAGAAATTAGGGGGAAAAGATACCACAGACACCATGTAAAACCATAAAAATTAACTACTATCATCTTGAATAAACAATGACTCATTGAGGAAACTAATTGAGTCTGTAAATTGGTATAACCAATATGGAAACCATTATGAAGATTCTCCAAAAATTTGATATTAGAGGTTCCATTAGACCCACCTAATTCTCTTCTTATTATCATCCCAAAAGTGTTAAAAATATCATCCACAAATATGTGCACACCTGTATTTATAGCAGCACAGTTTGTAAAGCTGAGTCTTGGAAACAGTCCAAATTCCCATCAACAGATGAAAGGATAAAGAAAATATAAGGTCATTTTTTAATAAATAATGGCATACTACACTGTCATAAATAAGGATAAATTTGAGAGATTTTTAGATAACTGGATATACTTTGAGATATAATTTTAAGTGAATTAAATCAGATATGTGTGCTTAAATACGACATTGATTCTCTTGCATAAGAAACCCAAAGGACATATAAGGACCATAAGGGATGACAGATATTGGAATTTAGGAAGAAAATGTTCAAATGGGAAGTGTAAGAAGGGAAGGTGAAAGGAAGAAAGGGAAAAGGAAAAAAAGAGAAAAGAAAAATAAAGTAAGCAATGTAAATGAGTAGTGGAAGGAGAATTGAAGAACAGAATGTAGGAAAGAAGAGGAGTCCAGATGTATTATGTTCAGGAAGCAAATTTCCTATTATGGATGTCATTATTATGTATATAAAAGTGTACTAACAAAATTAATTAAGAAAAGAAAAAAGGAAGAAATTAAAGGGTTTCTACTATCAAACAATAATGCCAATGACACACTGAAACCTATTGGACACAATGAAAGCAATCCTAAGAGGAAAGATATCATGTAACTTCCAAATCAAAAAAGCAAACTTCCAAATTTGAAGATCAACTCAAAAAGCAGACATTTGAAGTGAACACACATTTTTCAGATGAAGAACTATAGGTGTCTAATAAATACATAAAAAATGCTCAACTTTGGGGGCCATTTAAGAAATGAAAAATAAAAAGCACTGATATTACATCTCACTCCAAAAAGAAATGTTGTCATCAACTGATGGGTATGTTAAACTGGTACATGAGCAATGGAAATCAGTATAGAGAGTCTAAACAAACAAACAAAAAACACACAACTAAACCTAGAAAAACAATTTTCTTTTTAGTTATCTTCCAGAAAGAGTTAAAATAATCACACTATTGTGATATATGCATACCCATTTTTGTACCAGAATAATTTATAATAGGTTGCTGGGATATAGCTCAGTGGCACAATTGCCTGCCTGACACACACAAGATTCTGATTTCAATTCCTGGTACAAAACAAAAAAAACAGCAACAATGTATAATATATAGATTTAGAAACAGTACATCTGCCCATCAACAGAGGAATGAATAAAGAAGATTAGCATTTATTCATAACAGGGTACCTCTGTTCCATAAAGAAAGATAAACTCGATGTATTTATAGGTAAAATGATACACCTCAAGATACAGTCTAAAGTGAAGCAAATCAGATGCAAAAGTTTAAATGTTGCACTGTTTCTCTTACATGAGAACCATTAAGTGTAAATAAAGAGCAAAAAAAGATAGACATTAATAAGTAAGCAGATCTTTTTCCAGTAGTACAGGAAACAAGAGATGAAGGAACATTGGAGGGAATGAAGGGAACTCTTTAAAAAAGAGTGAAGGAAATAGACCTGCAAATCTGAGGGAAAGAAAAGTCAGTGGGAGAAAGGAAGGAGAGGAGTGGAATGAGACAAAAAAAGAATTAAAATTGGTCCACAAATTATAAAAAATTAAAAAGAAAAAAAAACATTAACTGTTCCTTTCAAACAAACAAGCAAAAATCAGCAGTACAATTATCCAAGCTATCCTGTGCATATACACATATATTTCTTTTCTCCTTTTCCCTCCCTCTTTCCCTCCCTCCTTCCTTATTTCTTTCTCTTTTCTCTTCTTTTTTCTTTTCTCCTTTCCCTAATCTCAGTTGTTCCTTCCATTTGAACAGATAATCTAAACAACTAATTTGAAGACAACATTATGCAATATAACAACCATTTGTTGAATTCCTATAACTTTTGTCTACTGAAATTCTTTGATGTTTCTAAGAATTTTTCTCACTTTTACTATTTTGTATTCTCTTAAAAAATGAATTAAGATTGTTTCATACCTGCACAAACTCATGATAAATGTAATCATTATATACTGTAAAAATGTCCTGATAGCAAATAAAAATGTATAGAAATAATTGTGCTTTTCAGTATTTTCCTTGGACAATACAATGTTCCATACACAAATTGTCATTTAATAATTTAATTGACAAATGCATACAACTAATAAACATGGATAAAAAGTATTTCAATTTATGTTAAAGCAACAGTAGTGTGTTATTATTTAATTTTCATGTTGTAAGGGTATCATTACTCTAATACTAAGCTTTAATAGACTCTAAGGTTCTTTTTGTGTGCTTGTTTGTTCTTGTTTTCTCCCAGACTCGCTTTACAAACTTTTTCCTACAATTATAGATAGCAGCATAAATGAATGGAAAGTAATCTTGAATCCATTAGCCTTTTAAGCCCACAGGGGGCAGTACTTTTCAACAGAAAATGTTAAAATTCACTGAAGGATATGTGGATCATCATAAGTATATAAGAATTGTAAGCAATTCGATTATGGTGGCTGATTATCTTATTCTAGAAGTAAAATCCATCATCAGTGACATCAAGTATGAAAGAGTCAGCAAAGGAGGGGTGGTTGTGGAATATTAATACAGGAACCCAAAAGATCATGTAAAGATCAGCAGCTGGTTGCAGTGTCTCTAGACCACTTGTGATCTCAACACAAAACTCACTGATAGCCAACTGGTCTGTCTGCTCAATTGTGCAGCTTGGTTCCTTGGTTCTATCTCATTATCGAGCCAATGTCCAACTTTTTCCAACTAGTTGATACAGAATGAATAGTTCAGTGACACAATACACTCTTTCAGAATTTGATTGTGCTCCAGCCTAAAGTGTCTCTGAAAAGCCATCACTTCAGGATGTGGGGTGCAGAGCTTGAGTGGGTAGCATGTACTTGTCCTCCCACCTGGACATCACAGCATAACTACACAGGAGGGCTTGTGTAGAATCTATGTTCATTTATAGCAAAAAAATAAAAAGGTTGGTTGATATTCATTGGGCTGTTACCTTTTTTCCCCAAATCATTTCATGTGGAATACTGTCCTGTACAACTGTTCAAACAATAAATAATCTATAGACACATTGGCAACATCCATGTAGGAAGCTAGAGATAGGACAATCACTCAGCCCTATCTTCTTGCTCTCCTTCAGCATCTGTTTTGAGGGCTGATTACATTGCCTACAGGGCAGTCTGTGTCTGACTGATAAAGGAGTAGTTAGTGAAGAGTAAATCTGCACTGTCTCCATGGTGTTTTCATTAAAAATATGCCCTCTCTTGTATACTTCATTGTAGGGGAAGGGTCAGAAACTTCCATAGTTGAGAATGAAAAATGATTCTTTAAACTCATTATATTCATTTCTTAGTAGAGTGCCCCACCCTGCCAAGATATGACCTTTTAATTTGGCAAGAAATACTGATTTGGATGTCACTTGAAATGTTACTTTTATGCTTTCATGTAAATGGATTTTTTAAAAGGTTATATATATTTGTAGATGATAACATTCAAGATTTTAATCAGAGATGTCACAAAGTGTGATCCAGTAGGGATTTGGGGCTGTTGAGCTCCATAGGAGTGTGCTAACCTGGGGACAAGAACTACCCTGTCCCCCAGGGTGTTGTTCCTCAGAATATTACATGATGTCACAGGTAGCACAATCAATCTGTCATTGCTTAAAATGAGCAGAGACAGTGGAAACCTGCCAAGTTCTCAGTACTTCATCTTGCCATGCTTGCAAATGGAAATTAAGAAGCTTTTTGTAGTCGTTCAGTACATAAAAATCCTCGCAACAGGGCTGTACTCAAATGATTTCCTGAGATACCCTGTCATTCAGGAAACTTGAATAGCCTCCATGTTCCTCCAGCTGAGCAGCCTAGCTCCGCAGTCCTCAATCCCCTGGAATTGTTTTTGGCCAAAGGAATTTTTCCTGCCAAATTATAAATGAGGCTATGTCTTCTCTCCCTGGACTCCTGGCCTTTTCCCATCAGCTATGGTTGCCTGACCACACAGCTTAGTTT
Source organism: Tympanoctomys barrerae (assembly GCA_002564285.1). Classification (NCBI taxonomy): domain Eukaryota; kingdom Metazoa; phylum Chordata; class Mammalia; order Rodentia; family Octodontidae; genus Tympanoctomys; species Tympanoctomys barrerae. The sequence goes on from NDGN011393695.1 coordinate 8,144, forward strand.
TTGAAGTTTAAATCTTCATTTAAAAATCTAAAAAGGCTTTCCTTGCCTTAACATGTTGGTTTGGCTCCCCTTTACCAGACAGAGTGAACTTTCCAGGTTCTTATTCTCTAATGTGCTCTGTTGGCCCATGATTATGAAGGAAAAGGAAATAGAAAATAGGGTGGAAGGCCTGAAAAGTTTGATATTGTATAGTGGTTTCTGTCATGGTGAGGAATATGGACAGCCAAGAAAGAAATTATTTTTAAAGAAACATTTTATGTCAAATTAAATATTAGATTCCTGTACAGGAGACTGATAAAGGCAGAAATGAGGCTTCAAATCAATAGGCTTCTAGAGTTCCACTGAAAACCACAACAGAAAAGAGCCAATAGAGCTATGCCTGTGGTGGCTGTGTGCTCTCCTATGTGCTTGTGGTCAGTGTCCAAGAGCTCAAAGGTCTCAAGGAGAGAAGATTCTAATATAAGGAAACAAAGTCCACAGACTTCTGTCTGCAGAGGAAAGCCTGTCATGATAATCATTATGAAAAGCTCTGACTCTTTCCTTTGCAAAACTCGTTCTAACTAGTAGTCCCTAGGCACATGTTAATGGTATTCATAAATAGAACCTTTGGAAAGTAATTAGGAGTAGAGGAGTTCATGAGGGGGGAGGGCCCTGAACAGAATCAGTGGTTTTACAAGAAGTGAAAGAGAGGCCCCCACTGGTGTCCTGGCCAGGTAATGCCCAAGGTCTCCCCTGATGTGGGAAGAAAGTTCTTACAGGAAAGGAACAAGGGTCTCTGCTACATGCTGGAAGTTCTTGGAGTATCGATTTTTAATAAGAGACTTTTATGAAAGGAGTACCTTTAGTCTTTGTTGTTAAAGTACTCAGATTCATGTCTTGAAGCTGGAAGAGTAACTTGTGGCTATAAACTTCAACACAGTTATTGCATAGCTGTTCAAATATCACACTTTATGCCATTACAAATTGTAAGGCCTTGGTTTTTATAATTTTATAATTTCATTTTTTTGTGTTCCTTGACCAAACAAAGCTTCAAGGTATTCTCAGAAATGAACTAGCAGGTAATTTTCAGTAATAACAACAGAAACAGACTAAGACACATGGTAGAAAACTTTAGACATAAGCTAGCTCCAAAAATATTAACATTTTCTAACATTTTAAAATGAGAGTATTGTTAACTTCTCTTTTGTTTTGATTTGGTTTGAGACAGAGTCTTACTATGTAGTTCAAGTTGGCCTTGAATTCACTATGGAGACCTGGCACTGGTCATCTGCCTCAGCCTAACCAATGCTAGGATTATGGGCTTGCCCCACAACACTGAGATACCTGCTGCTTTTTAAAAATCCTTCACATGTACCTCATACTTAGAAGTTTTCTATTGTTTGTGTTTTAGCTTTTCTATTATTCTAACTGAATACCACATATTAGGTAATTTATTAGAAGTTTGTTTAGTCCAACAAAGCAAAATAAAACAAAACAAAATAAAATTCTTGTTGATTATCACTGCAACCTTAGTTGCATGTAAACCCTTGCATGTAACTTACATCTCCTTGTCTTCACGATGTTAATATATTCATCATGACTATTATAACCATTTCCCCCCTCATACTTTTAACCCTATTCTAACCATTCTACCTTGACAGACTACAGATAGTGCCTTCTGCTCCCTCTCCTGATCTTCCTTACAATCTAATCTCCACACAGCAAACAAGAAGACTAGTTCAGAAATGCAAGCTTATTATCACTCTTGCTCAAACATTTCCAGTAGGCAGCTATTACAACTGAAGCAAAATCAAAACACCTCAGTTTCACAAATTCCTTCAGTAAAGCAACTAAAGTATCTTGTTAGAACTTTACCCTATTTTGTCTATATCTCTTGGTAGATTCTGGCCTTCATGCATGTCTTTGACTATGCCCTGCTCACTCTGGTCATGGACTTTGGCTTCAGTTCTGTCTTGTGAAGTACATACTCCAGAGAGTTTTATTTAAGTATTCACGCTCTTAGAGTAGAGAGAACTTCTCTACTTTTCTTGGAAAAAATAAGATGTTCCTCCCTTTTCACATTTGAGCTTTACTATTTGCTACCTGATATTATTTTGTACACATATTTTTATTTTCCACTTCCCAAAATTAGTTGTAAGAACAAAGAGAACAAACTATTTATTTAGTATTCTATAATGTGAAAGAGATTGTAATAAGTATCAAGTGTGAAATCACTATATGGAGCCAAAAGCAAATGAACAAGCTGGCATGAGCCACTATCAACATGACCCCATGGCGATACCTCAGTCCAAATCTGCACTATTTATGGTTGGCCTTTTCACTGGTTTCCTGCTATAGAAATTTTATACCTGTTCCTTGACTAAAATTTATTAAGCACCAGCCAGTGCATCAGTTCCACCTGCAGAACAATCTATGCTAACTCTGCAATGTACAGTTAAGCATCCCTCCTTCTATTTGTCTGTGGGTATGTGTCTGTTGTATCATTTGTTACTTTGTGCAAAATTACCTATTGCTTGCCTGCCCGCTTTATTAGACAATAAATGTCTAAACCTGTTTTATTTAATGGGTGTACTTGTTTCTTTTCATCTAGTCCATCAAATCTTATAAAAGTGCTAAAATTTTATGTAATTAATACTCATTTTGAGAACAGAAGATTAAAATCAAATAGATTAAATGACTTCCCTAAATCAAACAATTAAACACTTATTTAGATTAAGGTTTTTGTTGTTGTCTTTTTGTTTTGTTTTGTTTTGCTTTTGTATTTATTTTCAAAATTGCTTTGCCCCTTCTGTTACAGCAGAACTGCATTTTTAAAGAAGGAGAGTTCAAACTCTTATGTTTGGCATTCAAAGCTTCACAATTTAAATATAACTGTATTCATCAAACCTATAATCACATTTTCCTTTTAAATAATACACAATTTAGACCTTTAGTTTCAAATATCATTGTTGATGTAGAACTTTCACTTTCTCCTTCTGAGTCTTTCAGTTTTCTCTATAACTGAAAAAATTTCCCCCTTTTTCATGTTTTAAATGTTCAATTCAAATGTCAGCTAAAAATTTACCATCATTTAAAAAATTTTTTTCTTCCTTTATTTTTATTTATTTATTTATTTTTTAGAATTTTATTCATGAACAAATAGCAATTAGACAGTTTCAAATCAAATTGCTAGGACAGATTC